>JAAAYG020022813.1:2856-18024 GCA_009936455.2 Tomocerus minor | reverse complement strand
CTGCGCAATTACGTCATTAATTCAGAGATGATACGAGGTCGGATCACATCTGAGAACATCTGAACCAACCGTGTGGGAAGTGCAATCTAGGAGAAAGCCGAGGAGCAGCAAACTGACAATAAAGAAAGCCAACTTGTCCGAGAGTTTCTTTTAATTATTCACAAGTTGACTTTTCCTCTCCTACATGCCAAAATTACGCTATTGCACCTCACTCTATTCACTATCTCACTCTATTGCATTCCCATTTCGATACTACTAACTAAACCCTAATCTAAAATATAATACTATATTGCCTGTACAAAATAAAAACATATTAAAACTATTAGGCAATTTCCGAATTTCAATCCCGACAATTACAGCAATGTTTTAGTTCGAATTCTGCAGCATAATTCAAATAGAATATAAAATAGGGTCGTTAAAATTCATTAAAAATATTTTTTTTGTGAAAATTTTTCGCGATTTACATTTGGAAAAGAATTATTGTAAGTGTGATAATAAATGGTAAGGGATTGGCATGAGAATGTTTACTCATAATCATAATACTAGATAAAATTTTAAAAATCCCGATGTACAAACTACGTAAACTGTCTAATAGTGTGATACCTACTACAGTTAAAATCATGTTAATTGTACTGAATTTAAGTCTGTACACTGGTGTACACTATTTGAAAAGAGAAGTAGTAATGTAATGTGTGCAGTAAGCAGGAGCACTGGGCTAATTCTTGAGACAGAATGGAAAATTGCTTAATTAAAGTAGTTTCTGGCCAAAGGATTTGGGAATGAGAGAGAATAAAAATGTGTAATGAAGCCTATATACAAGATAGAATAAATAGTAATAAAAGTCTGGAAATAGTAAATAGAATGATATGCGTTAGTAACAAAGCAATTACTTTAGTTTTCCCATTTGCATGACTAATTCGAATTGAGAGTGTGCGAGGCAGGGAGCGTTGCGTTGGTGGGGATGAGGGAAGGCCTTTCTACGTAAAAATTATGTAAATAATTAAAAGTTACTTAAGTAAAGTAGTAATGAATGAAGTAGAAGGTCTCTGCTCTGCAAATGCATAATACACACCAAGTTATTAGTAAGTAAGTAATTTGATGCACGGAGAGTGATCGCCAAGCTCGGCAGCAGCAGCAGCAGCCTCGACTCTCAGGCTACTTTAATAAAACAGTTTCTTATACTCTCTACCTTCAGATACTTTAAAATGTTTAATGAAAAGTGAGTATGGAGTAGGAGGCAGAGTAATGAAAGGACTTGGTTAACTGACAGAGAGAGAGAGAGAGTTGGCTTTAGTTACTGAGTACATAGAGAGAGAGAGAGAGAGAGAGAGAGAGAGAGAGATAAGTTGAGTCGGAGGAGAGTATCGTATTAAACTCCCGTTTCAAATTAAATGTAAAACGCAACTCATTCATTTAGTTCATTTCCTGTGCCGTGCTGCTCTGTCCTGTCCTCTTCTGTCCTGTCGAGCTTTTAATTACGAGATTACTCATTCGCTCAAGACCAAACCAAACCAACTCTCTTGGCTAAATAGTTTTCTATAATCCGCCCGTATCACGCCGTACCTACACAACTTAAGTTACAACCTCATCCAATATACTATTGCCAAATCATTCCACTCTCCCACCGTAAAACCTACTCTTCAAACCTTCATAAAATACACAAGGTAGATTAATAGATAAAGATTTTTGACCTGTAAAGTATTTTGAGAATTATAATATCTATAATAATATTTATGCATACACTATTTTGAATATATTATACCTGATGTATTTTGTGCTTTAATTAATTTTGTAATCCTATTGATATAATTCATTTGGTTTATAAATGAAGGAAGATTATTCTTGAAACTATTGTAGATTATTTCAATGATGTCAGGGAGAAAAGCTATTTGCGTAATTCCATGAAGTTCGTGAACATCTTTTGGAAACAGAAAACTTGGACACTTTGAATTCATTGAATGTTGAAAAGAAGTTTAGAAAATACGACTAGGGTAGAATTGGGGATGGTGGGGTGAAAAGAAGGATTTACGGTGAGCTGCACAGTGTGCTTTAAGGGCTTTAATGGAAATCTACACATTTGCATCACTTTTAATAGAAATAGACGATAGGGAGTTGCAATCAACTCACTACCTAACTAATTATACGAATTGGATCCTTATCTATGTTACGAAAGTCAGGCTACAAACCGATTCGGGATTTAAATTCAATGCAATTCAGCCCCTGTCTGCTTGCCTTCCTTTAGATTTCCTTATTATTCTATCTTTTACACTCTGGACTAATGTCTGTAGTTTGCAGCTTTTACATGTAGACTGAGTCACAGAAGGCAAATGAAGGGTAACTTCTAATATTAATTTCATTTAATTCAATATTAACTGTGTACACACACTAGACACTACTACGTCGCGGGCGGTTTGGACTGTCGGGCAAAGAGAGCAACCATCCAATGGATTTTCCCGTGGTATTTTCTAATAGAATCATCTACAAATGTTCTGCATAATTAAAAATCGAGAATCAACTTTTTTTTTAAATGTCCGCAAAATATCTTACTTTTCTGCGTTACCTAATTTACTACATTCAATGTCAGAAAAGCTATAAATGGTGCAAAACATCCTAAATTGAGTAATTAAATGATATACCTAGAGACTTATGTTTGTTATTTATGATAAGAAGTGTGCAGCATGCTTCTATATGCAATTGGAATTGAAACACTGGAACAGAAATTGGAATTCGTCGGACTGCCTTGTCTAGCTAACTGCAACACACATACAAAGCATTTCCAGTGTGAAGGGCAAATTCAATGAACATAGACTGTAGTAACGTTTATGGAGCCACAGCGTGACAAAATGCTTTATACCGAGGCAATTTGACAAGAACATAAGGAAGGGGAATTGTGTGTGTCAAAAGAGAAGCTTAATAGGAAGTTTGTTTCGACACGGTCACTCACATCACAAACATCCGCAACAAAATACAATCACTTTTGCAATAGTAGAGTATGATTTGACACTGCGGCACACACAGGACGTCAACATGACAAGACAGGTGCACTTCTTTCGCCTCCTAATTATCTTTGTAATTGAATAAACTGATTTCTTGTGAAGCCACGGAGTTCAAGGGAAATAAAAGCAATCCTACCTATTCCGACTAAAATTATTGACAAAACTGAAATTCCACTTACTTTTCACTGCGGAGAAATGTGGCGGATATCCGGGTTAATTTCCTTGGTTCCTTTTAATTGGATTGATTTCGAGCTCCCTCAAATTACTCAGTCAATGCATTCTTCTTAGTCATCTTTGATATATTATAGGCAGTCTGTTATTAACTGTGATGATTCATTGACATAGGCTCTTCCCTTTTTCACCATCAAGATCATTACTACAACGTTTCATTTTTGAATTGCAGTTGAATTTTGCAAGTATGATATGATTTATGATCATGAACTCTTATTTTAGTTCTTGAAAAATAGCCGAGCATTTATAAACTAAAATTATTTTATACTCATTGCAACTGCAGAACAGATATTAATAGGTAGTTTGCGTTTCTCTTTCTAAAGTATATCCCTATTAATTCATGCAAAAAGTGCTTTTTGGGGAATATAATTAATAATAGGAACCCAGCAATTCTTATATTTTTGTCGTAATAATATGGCTAAGAAGTAAGGAGTGTTTTTTACAGCAGTATGTATAGCATTAAGGGTACCTCAATGATAGACAGAAAACCCCGTGGGAGCTAGGAACTTTATTTTTTTAAACGTATGTCTTTCCTGTACCGATGACCGAAAGCGAGTCATAGGGGTTTCCCCCCATAAAGTGTCGACAGACTTCAAAATTGATTTTCTGTGGAGCGAATGGGGCAAATGCGCTTAGTTTAGAGAATGGTATTGATTTTTCTGTTGTTTGAATAGTTAAAAAAAATGCTTAATGATCTGGAAATTTCTAAAACTTCCAAATAATAATCTGGAAAATTTCTCTAACAGGAAAGTGTGCTTATATTATGCAATGCTAATTATAGAGAAAGTATTAGTTCAGTAGGTAGAGTTTAAAATAATGGACTGATGACTGATGGTTTAATTGTAGGTATGGAACAATACGAATGTATTTCATTTAATATTTGAGGTTACAATACAAACAATTTGAAGTGCTTTTCCTATAGACATAAGTATGTATGTAATAGTTTTTCGTATTCTGACAAATAGAAGATGAGATGAAAAGGGGATGGTGTTTCTTGTATTGTATAATTATAATATTTTATATGGTGAGTGGCTGGGCTTGGCATGGTTTGTAGTTTACTTTGTTGTTTGGTGTGTGTATTTCTGCAGCACAGATGATAGCAATGGCTAATTACATAAATTATCGTATTGTATTTCAGTGGAGATAGATATTAGCAGTTACAATAGATGTATATATATAATAGATACAATGCAACAACATTATAACACAAATGACCTACACACTAATTAATTATTACACTGTAGTTAATGTAATGAAAGTATACTTGTGTATAATAATAATAATAATAATAATAATAATAATATATGTAGGATTTACTAAATAGGTATGTGTGTGTGGAACGTACTTTTAAGTACAAAAAAGAAAATAGGTATATTGTACATAATATATGACGATATATTATATTATACGACGATACGCGAGCAATAAGTATGTATGTAGTATGTACTAATAAGTATTTGTAACATTTAAGCATGTACCCATCTCTTTTCGCTACTACACGCTATTGCATACTTAATTAACAAAATGTAGTTCATGTGCTCTTCTCTATCTCTCTAGACAATATGATACTATTAGGCATCTCTCTCTACTATTTCATAGTAAAACAAATAATAAATTGCTTCATTTGTTAATTAAATTATATCATTAGTTCATACATATATACTTACTTGGTATATTATTACATCATTATTGTATAGCTATCCATATCTCATAGCTATAATAATATCCTTCTATCTATAGATGTGTGTATATAGTACAATAATAATAATAATATCTAACTTAAACTGTCATCTTAACTAACTAATTACCTAATACTAATTAACTATTACATAATAATAATGTCTATACACTACAGACTTATTTAAAAGGACTGTCAGTCTCGACTTCTTCTTGGTCGTCCCACTTTGCCCTTCCGAGGTGCTGTCGTGGGTCCATTCGTTGTGGCAACATTGGCATTCGACGGACTTCCTATACCGTTCTTCATGAACTGCAAAACAGTGTTCTTTATCATTAGCTTATCTTTACTGCTCTACTCATCACACACGCTTTCAATATATGTTATCATACTCTTACATAATATAACTAATTAAATATAGTTAGGAATTAAATTGCTAATTAAAAATTCGCAAGCAAAAAAACGGGCAAAAAATAAAAAGATATTTAAAAGAGAGTATCTTGAATTACTTGGTTACCTTAAGCGCATCCTGTTCGCAAAATAGGGCACCATTAAGTACAGAGTATCGGTCACCAGGAACAAGTCTCACCCCACACTTGGAACAAATGAAGCATTTCATATGATAAACATAAGGGGGAGATGACCCAGGCGGGGGAACGCCTGCTCTCATCACAAGCTCTGATGCTGGGATTCCTTGTCCACAACCTTGACACGCACCGCTATTACCAAAAATTCTGCAAAAAAAACAAAAATTACCTACATTAGCATTGTCAGTATCATTTTTGTCAATCTTATTCACTCATTTCACTACGCAACTTACTGACTATCTCTTTTTACAATTCTTTAGAAAAAATCTTTATTTATTAAGAAGGAACTTTAGTTTCTTCTTTATGGAAAGGTTTGACTCTGTCTGTCTGTCTGTCTGTCTGTAATGTAGAATTTTCGCATTGTAATATGATTTATGATGACTGCAAAGATTATAATCCCTTTTGTATCATTAATCCGTGGATTTTACATTTTCAATGAATATTTCTCCTTCATACTGTTTATCCTTAAGAAAAACATCGGCTAAAGGTAATCGCAAGTCTTTTGAAGAATGCTATTTAAGTTTACTTTTTATTACTGTAAACAAAAATTATTTACAATAGCTTTACATATAATTAAACAGTTGTAAGCCCATTTGGCCATTTGCATGATTGAACAGTGAAATTAATAATTAATTGTAAGAGCCTGCTCCTATATCCTTCCACATTTGACTGCATGATTCATTCGGTGATTTTACAAGAAAATAATAACATTTCTAATTGCTATAAAAGGATTGGCGAACAGAAAGGAGTATGTTGATGTACAGAGTACAAAATAAATAATTCAAGCACATGATAGTGTACTCTATTACATTGGATGGAACTGAGTATATTATTATCTAGCCTTATTCGGAGAAAATGATGACGAGCCATAGCCATAGTATAGTATTGGTCCCTCTAGCCTAAGAATATTATAGGATAGAGATGCTAAAGTGTCCCAGATGTAATGTAACTGTGTGTATCTCTCTCTGTGACATTTTGGCTAATGTATGCTAAAGTAATTTGCAAGATCCTTGATCAGAATGCAGAGCCGAACTCTGTTTCGCTTATTGCCTCTTGCATTCTGCATTCTCTTCGTGCAAATTGACACAGTCGACCAATTTTCCTCTCCTAAGTTCAGATAATCAGATTTTCTTGTCATCAGAGAGCAACTGATGTGATGATGTAACGGAGTGACTCATTCCTCTCACGTTTCCTTCTACCAACCGACCACCCTAAGTCCCTAACTATACAAACTAACTAACCACCCACCCACTGAAGTACTAACCAGTCATCAGATGAGTACCCTCGCTATATAAATAATAATATTATATCCCACACTCTAACAAGGAATATCTGTGATATCAATTAAAACTGTCTCCCGCATTTGTCCTAGACATTATTGTATCAAATATCACAGAGCATAATAACTTTCCTCCGTGATATCTCCTATCTCCATCCAAATCCGCCAAACTAAAGTAAACTGTCATAACGAGACAACAACACAGCCCTATATAATCAACAGAAACCCGAACAACATAAACCATTTACTTGGCTACCTAACTAAATATTAATTGTATTTCATGCTTAATTTGGCGCTAGCAATGAAGAAAATCATCTTTAGCTTTATCTTTCTCTTCTAATCTTCTCCAAAACTTATTCCCAATGACAAATTTCTTGTCTTCTCTATCCCACTGTCTCAAAGAATTTATTTTTATATAACCCTGTAAATTATAACAATTGGTAGCTCCTAATTTAATAAAATAAAAACTTGCGGCAAACTAAATAACTAATTAACAAGAGGAAACCTCAATTAGACACTTTGCGCTTTGGCAGAGTATTAATGTTTATATATACTAAGGATTTAATAAGCTAAAAAACTTCTCTACTCCTTACTGTTAATAACAGTATGAAAAGTGTGTAGAATTTAGACATAAATGAAAATATCCGTTGAAGATATAGCTATACCTATATGAATAAATTGTTCTTATAGATGGAATGACTGAAGGAATAAGGAGTAGCAACGTTGAGTTGAGTGCGAGAGGGAAGATGCGTAGGAGAGAAAGAGTAGCTCTCCGGATAAGTAAGTCTAAGCGAAGCGAAACGGAGAGAACAAAACCCACTTAGCCCGAATGGTCTATTAATTGCCTCAAGAGGGAGAAAATTAATCCCGTGGGCAGGAGTTCCTTCCAGTTCCACTCCACCACTCACTAAACTCACTCTCTTCTCTTTCTCTTACCAACTCAATCTTCCCCTTTCTATCTTCCTCTTCTTCTCTCAATCTACTTTACTCACACACTATAACGAATATCCTTTATAGACAGCTTATGCATCGATATTTATTTATACTCACATAATATAGCCACAGACTTATATCTCTTAAAACCTCCACTATTATTGTAGTCTGTCAGACCGCAATAATTTATGTACAGGGTGAAAGAGAAATCTATTCAACTGAAAAACGTTGAATTAAAACTCATATAACCACACAGGAATAAATGAGAGGAGGGATATCTTTCTTAGTCTCCAATTACATTAAAGTAATTTAAAAATAGTTCCGCTTTAGAGAATAGAGGAAAAGCTAAAATACTTTGTCGAGCATTCAACAGTTGACATTACATGACAATGCACACCACTATTTTTATGTAACTTAAAATAACTTTGTGTCTTGACTTTCCGAAATCAGAATCGAAATCCTATCAATTAATTGGAGTTACCTTTAATGTAATGATAGATAAATAGATAACGATAGAGATTAAAATTTAATTTTGATTCAATTGATAAATATTAGATTCCAAAATACCAAAAATTATTTTAAAAATTGATCTGTAATAAATAAACATGAAATACGACAGCATAGTAGCCTAAATAACATTCTTTAGTTTTTGTTAGAGTTTGAGTTAGTGTATTACTCAGAAGGACTGATGACTGAAGCAGTAAACAAAATTAATGTTCTTTCTAAAACAGAATGGATATCATATGTAACCCATTATATGACATCTAATTTGAATTATGTAACTGTGAAATCTTTTAACCTATATGACCGACAGAGAGTCAAGTAGCAATCTAGAATTATTATCACTCGATTCAATTTCAAAAAGAAAAATATGAACGTGTTGCTTTTGTGTTGCATCAGAAAAAGCCAAGACATTCTTGTAATATCAACATTTTACATGTGCATAAACTTACATAAGAATGACATAGAAAGATATGTGGGGCTACGCTTATAATGCCGTTCTAGGTATGTTATTCTTCTGTTTGGATGACGTTCAGAAACTCATCAACTGATACTATGCATGACATAGTGCGGACAGGCATTTTAACTCTTTGGAATCACAATAATAATAGCTAATGTTTTAATTTTTATTTTCTTAAACGCAGATAGATTTTTAATACTGGGTGGCATATCCACACTTTCATAATTTCCAAGTACTCTGAAAAATGGCATGGGATTTGAGAGGAGAAAAATATCATTGAGAAAAGAGTCATATACGCAAAAAATGAAGTGTCAGTATGGATATAGACATATAGATAGAAAGGTAGGACGTAGTTGTTCTTACGCAAAGTATGTCGTTGTGTGTAAGTACATTTAAGTGATTGTGCAAGTTCGGCGAGAAGAGGAGTCCCAAAAGAGAAGGAATAACGAGAGAGAGATATGCGAGCATGTATTTAGTGTTTAGCTATGAAGACGAACAGAGAGAGAGAGAAGTGGGACTCGAGTCGACGTGAATGAATGCTAAATGCAACATCGTTTAGCAGTTCAAATGTCTCCTTGTCTATTCAACTCATCCATCAACAAACTCTTTAGTCTTCAATCTCACCGACTCGACTCGACTTGACTTGACTGCAATTTGGCTTTCCTCCACTCATTCACACTTTTTCCCCACACTGAAAAAACACGGCCTTTTTTATTCATCCAAGCCTCAACTCTTCCAAACACATGCAGTCACACACAGAGAGACACAAACAGGAGACACTTAAACTATTTACATGCACATTCATGCATAAATATACACTACACACTCACTCTTATCTTCTGACCGTCAGACTATTTTCGTTCATAGTCGCGATTCAAGTCGCGATATCACACTATAAGAGAAAAAGACACTCGATAGCTCTTTGCTACATGTTCTTCCTCTAAAGTTTCAGCATCACATCCACATGACTCACTCAACAGATCAAATCAAAACCACAGTTGTTTACTTTATCGTAGCGTGCATACGAACAAAATACTTTGTCCATAAACATATCTTCCGAATGCTAACATTCTCTGTAATATAAATCAGTAGGCATAATTTTTGTTCACGGAGGACGCGTCAAGAAAATTAAAATTGTTGATCTTCTACTCACAAGCCGCAAGTAATAATTATAATGTAAATACAACGCAATCTCATGTACATACAAAACTTGGGAAAATGGCAAAAATAATATTAAAAATTCTCCATTAACCTAGCTGTGTACAGGGTAGCCTTTTTAGGGCGAGCTTTCTGTTACGGCTTGCCGTTACTTTTTTATATTTGGAATAAAAGTATTCGCGATTAAATATGGTTGAGAGATATGAATGAGAGTTGAAACTTTTCAGCGACAAATATTAAAATGAAGAATTTCAGGCTGAAAATCCTATCTCGGGTTTGATGCCATTGCCGTCATAGTCATAGGATTATTTACGGTGATGATTGTGGGAGGAATGATGTGAGAAAGAAAGCGGAGATAAAGAAGTGATGGAATAAATGTAAGAATGATCTGATGGTGAGAATAGTATTTGAGTGGATGGAGTGAAGTTTAGCATAGGACACGGAGAAGAAGAAGAAGAGTAAATCTACGTCGAGAGCAGTAGGAAGGGAGATGCAGTAAAGAAGTGAGAAGGAAGAAGCGTATGAAAATTGAGTTAAACGCTTCCACGTTGGAAATGGTCACCTGGGATCAGAGGATGCCTTCTCCAACTTAGAAGTTGGAACGGTGGTGGAATGGGAATGCCCTCAAGACCAAGGCACAGAGAACAGACAGAACCAAAGTGCCACGCCACAAGTACACAATTCTTTTCCAAACATCTCTGAGCTCTTCCTTCCCTCACACTCACATCCGAATTCGGATGGTCGTGGCAGATAACCCGACGCACCGCCACCACACACGGAACTCAACTCTTCCCTAACTCCACTCGTTTACCTTCTTTCTTTCTTTGTATGTGAGCCAAGGGCTCAAACTAAACTCCTAAACCGGCATTACAAATTCGTATTCACGCAATTCACAATGTGGTATTTCCGTATTTTCTTTTCGAAATTCCTATATTCAACATCCATTTCCAAATTTTTGTCTAAAAGACACTTTTTCCCATGATTTTAATGAATCTCAAACATTAATTTGGTACTCGGTGAAAGTTTTTACATGAATTTAATTGTGTCGGATCGAAAAAGTAGTAAGAGTGGGAAATACGATTCTAATCTTGAATAAATATTTATCATTATTTTATGTAATTCTGAATCTGATTTCTTTATGTATTTATGAATGAATGTAAAAACCACAATGATCTGTTGATGAAATAAACAATACAATAGAATACTAAAGCTGTTGAATACGAATTTGCTGTGCCAATTTACAAATTCTAGACTACGAGTTTACCGAATGCCTATTTTCGGCATGTAGAGTCTGACAGACAAGGCGTCGATTCTGTTGCAAAAAAAAATCTAGAATTTTTTTTACCGTTGCTCAGCCTTACAAGTACGACATGAATTTTCCTGTATTTACTGTTTGCTCTTGCCTGCTGCCACGCCAAGACTATTTACACGTTTTTATTTACGTCTCTTCGCCCTTCTGGGAGAAAATGAAAAGAAACTAAAAGTCTAAGGGATGAGAGAGACAAAGAAACTTTTTTCAATACTAGCATATAAATAGATCTATGACTCTGTTCGCAATACACCATACAATGAAAACTTGGATTTGACTTTCTTTTCTTATAATAATATTGTGGGGTCAGGTCAGATCATGGAAATTATTGCCTTGCTGGAAATGTGACTTTCAGACCACATCAAATTACATCAACGCTAAAAGTTTCCTGTTCTTTCTTCACCTGACCTCACTGTAAGATTTTTGTTATTTTGTAAGTACACATGACACCAACTCTCAACTTTGAATGAAATACAAAAACTGACTAGATTTGGTTATCATCGATAGCTCGAGATCTTATAGAGGGGTTTCAGGAATTCCAAAAATATGTCTTAATAACTAAAGGAAATAATTGTATTAATATAATAGAAAAGTATATTTACCTGAGATAGTCATGTTTACAGAGAATCATTCCATCACGTGTGTAGCAAGATGTGCCTAAATCTGCTAGCGTTCCTCCACAGGCAGAGCATTTGAGACAAGTGTGGTGCCAGTAGCGCTCTAAGGCGTGAAGGAGCCACCGTTCCATTATTGGACCACCGCAGCCACCACATTGCTGGAAATTACAAAAGAAAAATCATTATTAATTAAATTGATCATTATAAATTAATAATACACTAAAACAATTCTATAACTCTCTATTATCAGCACTAATACTAACTAAAAAAAACTCTCTGTGTATTTCACAAGTAAATATTAGATAGTTTGCGTTTTAAAATCTAAAAAAGATTTTACAATGACAATTTTCGTAAAGAAATGCTATAAAAATTAAATGAATTTCCTCGACTCAAAGAGCGCCAACTGCCTATTAACGTTGTGACGTAATATTTTTGAGAATAATTCGTTTTAGTACAGAAATACACTCCTTTGTATATTGAATGAGTAAAACCATGAGAAATATGCATAACTGTAAAAGTATTTTGTAGGAAATGATATGAAGATGTGAAGAGATGATAGGTACATAAGCTGTGAAGTCGTTAAGCTTTGTAATTTGTAAATAGGATGTAAGTACATTGACTACATTGGTAGTAGACGAGAAGTTGTGTGCATGTGTAAAAGAGAGTCTACTACAAGTCGGGACAAGAACAAGTCCCTTGGAAGGGAATATTTTTCGGGATTAAAAATCCAGATATGATGTCATATAAAGTAATTCCGGAAATTGTGATGGAGTTAAGTAAGTGAATAGTGAAGTGGAGTGAAAGAACGGAGCCTTTGCTCTGGGACACATACTCACACACACACACACACACCTACTTAACTTAGAGGGATATAGGGAATTGCTGCTGTGAGCAATGCAATACTCTCGAGTCGACTCGATCATAAATAAACAAGCTAATCGCATAATTCTACCGTCTCGTCTCGTCACAAAAAGTTTGTCTCCTCGTTCATTTTGCGGTTTCATTTGCCAAAGAGCTTTTCTCTCTTTCTTCACAAAAAATTCCTCAACTCTCTTCCTAGAGCTACACTCAGACAGGGAGATGCAGAGCCTGCCTGACTTATATCTGTTAAACCACCCCGTCCTGTCCTTGCAACACATCACACACAATTACAACGCACGCAATCACATTTCCGTCTCAACAGATAGAATCAACCTAATGAATTACCTAACTAACAGTAACTTAACTAACAACTCAATCAATAACCCAATGCGGAACACAAAGTAATTACAAAAAATACCCCAACCATTTTGTCTTCTAAATATTTCTAACACATACAACTAGCAATTTCACTTATAAAACATTATTCACAATTGACTTTAGCATCTTTAAAAATCAAATTGCTCCCTAAATTACAAAAACTAAATATGAATTCTTGCTTATGATGGCGAATTCCATCAATTTCAATTTGTACAGACGATCAGTTAATAAAATGATTTCTATTCCATTTGACTCCATGATTTCCAAAATTGCATCTGAAGAATTTGTCACATTTTTCAGTACCATGATTAAATAATGCTTCAAATAATTAGTAGCAAAACCTAGAAAAACGAATCTCTAATTAAAATGGGACAATATTGTAGAGATTGCTGAATTAATTCAAATTCCTATTTCAAATTTGGACTGAAATTAATTCGCAAAGATATCATTTAGGCGATTACATCTTTGAAAATCCTAAAATTGATTCTCAAAACAGAAAATTGTGTGAAAATGTTCGAATGTGTAAAGAGATGTTACTTTTTTTCTAGATATATATAATAATAATTATAAGGAGGATGTCTGTCTGTCAGAATGTGTCGGGGATGTTTGTTATGTTGGAGGGCTGAGTGGGTGGGGAGGGGGGGATTCTGTGAGAAAGTTAAACTCTTTCTTACTTTTGTATTGGGAGGGCAGTGATTCTGATTGAGAGTCATTTGAGAGCAGATGCCACCGGAATGATGTCCCATCATCCCGTTGAGAGGGGGAGGAGGGCCGGAATGAAGGTAAGAATTAGGACCACCACCGCCGTAATCTTGTCCACCTCCAGGACCATTACCCGGGTGTCCATGTCCATGGTACATTCCTGCACCGGAGTTTTCCCCCGGACCCATCCCGCCACTCACATGCCCATTGTTCAACATTCTTCTCTAAGACTTTCTTCTGGCCCACCCACGCTCTCCTCTTGTCGACCGACAGACAATCGAGAAGACTCGCTCAACAGATTATTCCCGAATTCGTCCTCCTCACAAAACAGTGTCCTACGATCAAATTCAAAGAGATTTCCCCATTAGAATCACTCTCAAATTTTAAAGAATCTTCTCTCATGCACTTTTTAATCTCCTCATTATCTCTTTACAGATAACCTAATCTAATCTATCAAGACTACTCTATCCTAACTATAGTAATAAAAAAAAAGAAGAATTTTATTCAGAAGGATCTCTCTGTCCAGAGCATGTAATATCTGTCTGAGAATCACGTAATCTCATCAATGTGTGTGCAGAGGTACTTATTTAATGGCCGGAGGGTGGTAGCGCACTAAAAGAAGAATTTCTAATCAAAGAGTAAACATGTGAGCTGTGAAGAGAAAGAAGAATATCGAATTTAGCTCGCAGCATCTTATCACATCACCAACCAACCGCATCCCACAACCTCCACTTAATCACACTGTCAACTGATCTCCTCTTGACTTATGTCTAATAACAAAGCATTTCCCCTCCTCACTCTCTCACTCCATATACACGAGCAATTATACTATTATAGCCACATTATCAAATCAACAATCCAATCAAACTTATTATCATTTCTTTTACACACTCTTTTTCATCAACCACACAAACAATCAAAAAAAAAAGCATCTCCATTTACCATTCGACTATTTCTTTTTTCACTCTATTCTACTTCTATAAATTTTACTTTTTATGAATATATTTAATCATCACAGAAAAGTTATATTACATTCGCCCAACTTGTATTGTTTAATTAGAAAAAAAAATCTTTTTCATTCAGCAAGCAAAGAATCTATAGATCACATCAAACGTATTGTTATAATATTATTATATAGGGGTTGTTTGTTGTGTAACAATGTAATGCAGTCCACTCGTCGTTAATAAATAATTAGGGACATTAAAATGCAATACAAGACGATATATCACACTCTCTACATTGCGCATTGTCGTTCTCATAATGCACATTGGATTTATGTATATATACATATTATATGCATTCACACACACACAGATACAAAGAGAGAATTGAATTCCTCATTTCATTCTTTGTATTTATTTCTCATTTATTGTTTTCCATTGTAAACTGGGCTTGACTCCACTCACGACGTTTAGAGTTAATTCTCTATTGCCTCTCCTTAAATTAGAGAATTGCAATTTGGGAACCTGACGAGACTCCGC
>JAAAYG020022780.1:0-18035 GCA_009936455.2 Tomocerus minor | reverse complement strand
AAATTTTGTATACACATTAATTGACCCCAGTTACGAAATACCTTATAGGTCAATTTTTGAAACGAAATACATAGTGGTGACACTTCTTAGTTCCCTTTGGGATTTGTTGGCCCCCAGTTTACATAATTAACATACATTTTTCGACTTATAAGTAGTGGATCAATGTAATCGTAAATAATTGGGTTCGGAAATTGATTGCAAAATATTATAAAAAATGTTGGATCAAGGTGTTATAAAACCAAATACAGTAGTCCTTTCCTTATATAAATAATATTAATGCACACGTAATTATATGCTATAAACATATAGCTATCAAATTTACTCTTATTATAAAAACTATGACATAATTTACTCTATGTAGGCTTTTTTATTTCATAATAACTCATTATCATTTAATAATTCTATAAAATGTAACAACAATCGAAATTACTGGTAACCTTATCAGTAACAAGAAAAGAGTGCACCACTGCTCCTAAAATAAGTGAAAATCGAAAAAGAAAATGCGCTTGGTAGCTATTCATTTCCTCCACTGGCAACTTAAACACAACATTCCTTCCTCCCTCTTTCCCTAAATCAAGCAAAGTAATGAACAAGCTATGTAAAATATCGGCTCATTTTCTGGGTAGTTAGTGATCATTCTTCAATTATTTCACGCTCTTTGCTTTGGGAGTGGGAGCCTTTTTCTGACTCTTCGACTTTGATTTCGTTGACTTGCTCTCATGCTCTGAAAGAAGCATTATTAAAATAAGCCCAGTATTAAGTACGTAGGTACAGAGAAAACTGAATTATTATTCAAATAATATAATAGTCTTAATACTCTTTTTTCCGTTCTTTTGGTCCTGTTTCGTAGAAGATTTAGTATTCTTTGACCGATTCGGAACATAAGGATCAGCAAAAAGTATTCCACGGTATTTATCCACGAAAGAATTCATCGTCGGCGCAATATGTTTCATAAACCAAGCCCATTCACCACTAGGACATAGGTAATCGAAGATAGCCCAAGCCGTGCGAACTAAGATAGAGGATAAAATTAACATGATGGCACTGTATGATAACAGAGACACGATAAATAGAAGCGTTTCTGGGATAAAATCCGTGATAAGACAAACAGTAAGAAGTGCCAAAACTCCTTTGGTTTTGATATCCATTTTATCTAATATCAAATGCTAGAAAATGAAAAAAACGCCTTGAAATCTAGGACCTTAATTGATATACTTAGTAATTATTTAGATTGAAATATAAGTTTGCTGAAATACCTCAAATCTCAATATTCATGTCAAACCTTTGCTTTTTGTCGACAGTCGAAAAGAGTGTCTTACTCTTGAAGCCATGGACAGTAGACTTTAGTTAGTTGTACAATATTATTTTGGTTCGGATTCTTTCAAAATACAAACCGTTTTATGTTAGTGTGGTATCAGTCCTTCGGAAGCCTTGCATGCAGTCATGACAATCAGGATATGGCAGGGCGGGGGCGCGGACAGTTTTCCAGGTAGAATGACGCCAATGCGCAATGATCACTTACAATATAATGTGATTTATGTGTGGATATATTATTGCATGAGGAGAGTACAAGGAGGTTTTTAAAACGACAATTTATGGATTATTGGGAATAATCTCATCATTTTCATGATGGGGGCCGACTGCATATTAACATACATTCGGTTCACTACTGTAGTGTGTTTATGAAAAGTTTGAGACTAAAAATAAGCTTTTATGCAGAAAATTATGTATTTGGCAACATTATGCACGACAAAAAATTATAATAAATTAGTGTCTGGACATCTATCTATACTAGGTAGTTACTGAATCCCATATTTAAATGTTTCCTATCTGAAGCTGAAACTATACATGGATCGTATGCGGAATGGCATTGCTTTGATATTATCGACGAAAACTACTATGCATTATTCATATCTTGAAATCGGCAGCTTTCCTATTTTGAATACTTTTTGGGAATACCTTCGAACAAATGCAATTAGGCATTTCTTTATGGAGAACATTGTCAATTGCCATCGTCTTGTTTGGGCTGTGAATGGGAACATCTTTGATATAAAATCCTAGATATTTCGTTATCTAAGTGTTACAGAAATATCACCACTTTCTATAATACAAATATCCTTCAATCGCAATAAGTTACTATATATGCATGTATAGTATTGATTGAACCGAACTAGTCGTCTAATCTTTCCGGTAAAGCTGAAAAATTTTTCCAGTCCAATAAAATAAAAATTTAGCTTAAACTTCGACCATGAAGTCAATGCAACAATCAACACCTCATGCACAAGTTGCATCAGCAACACCGACGGCAAGGAGGCGTGTACGAATACCTTCGGGAGGGGAACCTATGCCCTCTTCAGCAGTAATTCCAGTAAAAAAAGTTGAGATATCTAAACTGTCTGCGGAGCGTCAATTGGAAATTCTTGAGAAATTGGAAGCTGATGATTATGATCGATCGGCTGGGACCGAGCAGTGGTTACCTCCCCCAACCCAATCGACTATAAAAATACATCAACAGAATTTAGCGAAGATGAATGCAGTCTTTGGTTCTGTACCAATGAATATCGGGCAGACAAACATCAATCAGGACCAGGTGATGCAAAGAAAACCGAAATTCGATAGAGTTGTAACTTTAAGTGATTCAGAGCTAAACATGAATCACCAAAGACAACTGTTTCTCAGCGATTCAGTTAGATCTGTATTCAGCAGTCCTACGGAATCAACGGCCAGCTATGACGATGAGCAGCAGGAAGAAGGAGATTTTACGAAAGGTGCATATGCGCTTCTGGCTAGCGTAGACATCAAAAATAAGGCCCGGTGGACATTATTTAAACGAAAGCGAAAGCAAGAAATCCAAGGGGAACTCGAATTTGGTAAATACGTCCTTTCTTTATTCCATGATCATGATGCATAATGTAACAAAAATTTTAGAAACGACATCGCATATATTGTATACTTTTTGTAGATGATCTGATCAGCAAGATAAAGGATATTAACACTTCATTTGAAAGGCTAAAGATGAATGACCGTCTAGGGTCTATCGATGTAAATAAACTGTACCCATCTTTAGAAAAGTCGTCTCATTTTCTTCCGTGTCCCATCGAAGGGCAGCTGGATGTCGTCAATTGTTTCTACTCTACTAGTGATCTTTGCCACGCTCTTTCGGAAGTGGAAAACGGACTGTTGGATTTCTCGGAAAATGATTCCAAAGAAAAATTATGCTCCTTGGTAAAGTGCACAGATGTTAATATATCTCTGCAAGTTAATTTCAAAGTACTTACACTGATTTTTATTATATGCCCGTCTGTCTGTGAATTGGTTTTAACAGGAGACAAAAATTGACGCCCTACGAAAATGGATCAATTTCGAGGAAAAGGAAACTACGAGTATTAAAGAGCAATTGGAATTCAAAACCAAACTATTTAGTGTGGAAGAAGTTAATGAGTGCAGCAACTTTACTGAAGAAGGTACGTTACCAAGTATTATCCCGACTCCTGAAGAGTGTGTAGGAATTGTAGGATATGATTATGAAGCATGTAACAAGTCATTTTGAAATAACTACTTCCAACACATAATTGTGCTTAAAAATATATCCAAGTGTAAATTGTGCTATCATTGATAGTTAAAGATGTACAAGATTCACACACATTCCGAAAGTTTGTATTTTGGAAATATTGTTACAATTACACAGGCTATACTCGTACTAACAACTTTTTTATGGAAACACATTTCCATATCAAAACTCTTAAGTGGTTTCCTTCATTTCCGGTTGGTTTGAATAGTCAGGATTCAATAATGTTCGTTAACAAGTAACTATATAGTGATCTAGCGGCTTAAATATTTCGTAATAATCCAATTTTTTCACTGAAGCGTAATGGACTACTTCATTACATGTTATTCGTATAGTTTTTTGTATCTTAATATAGTACAAGCAAATATTGGGAAAAACTTATGAAAAAATATTTTGTGCCTATAGCTATGTAGTAGATATAAAATGTAATTACACAAACATTGAAATTAGCATTAGGACATTCAGCTTCAGTGAAAATGCCAAGTTGGTATCTACTGTGTAGTACGTATCTGCACACATTCTCAGTGGGTAATTTCGGTATATATACGTAGTGGGTATCTATATGTAGTATAAGTATCAAAAATCTAATCAAAATCAATAATTAGACCCCTTACAGACCGACCTTCAGTCTGTAACAAATCTTTAGGGCTTCTTTTTCTTTGTCAGAATATTTCCAATTTTCTATTCTTTCAATAAATGTAGATCTATTTGTTTTATTAGCAAGCAATTCATAAAAATGTGTCCACAATTTATTGAAAATTGTTGTAATAAAGTTAAACAATAAAAAATTGTAATTGGTGATTGATAACAAATTCAAGCCACCTAGGGTACATGCAATAATTAATTTATCGCTTTAATAGAAATCATTCAATCATCAGCTTGTGATTATTATTATTAGATATATATTTACAACGCATACATAATGAATGAACAAAGCAAAGATACAGGATCAAATATAGTGCTACAACTATCAATTACACCCACTATTTATTAGAGCGTCTTTGTTCAGGATAAATGAAACCATATAATACAAAATTATAAAGACAGGAATTCCACCAATGTGATACAAATACATTTCTTGGCACCTATACAATTCTGGAAGCAGTATATAAAGACGCATTGTGTTATTTAGTAAATACAATTATATTTCATTACGGGAAAGTACTCTCTCATAATTTGTAAGTATATTGTGACATGACATAACTTAACTAGCATGAAAAATACATTTAGAAAAGAGCAACAACTTATTAAACCAACGTACTAAAATGTGTCACAATGCTAACAAGAGGAGTAAAAAGATATTATTAAATACGAATAATAACAGATTATTTAATTATAGGATGATAGAGAAGTAGTCATGTTCATTAAGGCTTTACATCGAAGTACAAATGCTAAATATGTAATCTGTGACACATGACACAAAACAATTCCTCACTTAAACTATTTTAGTACATTATACAAAAGTGAACAGTCATCTTTGAACGAACGTTAGCATTAGACATCAGTGTCTCCGGTGTCATCTTTGCTGTACATGAGCACAATTATACTGAAAGGTATGATGAGAAGAAAGTTTGCTCCCGATACAGAAAGGAATATGGTAAGCGATGAGTCAATTGCAAGCTCATTAGTAAGAATGCAGAGGAAACTGCCTGCCACAGCCATCATAACAATGGTGTGAGTTATCAGCCATATCCGTCCCACTGCATGACCTCCCTGAAAAACAAACCATTAATTAATTACTCAAGTACTTAGATACTTGGAGACCTCAATACAAGTCATTAGGCAATTAAGGGACTTGAGACAAAGATCCTGTGCTGTTACATTAGATTCTCAACGAAAGTTGACAAAGGAAATGTCAATTAACAATAAGGCATGTACTTAATAACGTTGTTTGCATGCAAGGGTATAAATCTTTAATATCGTGTACAGAATGAACTTGAGAAGTTGTCCTAAATATTTTGGGATAATTATGCGTGACTTACTTTAGTGAGTGCAAGAAAGAACCAAAATGACACTAAGAATTGAACGATGCCACAAATGAAGCAAACTGCGCTGCAGGATGTGAGAATTCTGTAGATCACGTCAAGGTCGTAGAGACCCGTTGTCCCACCGAAAAATGTGTTTACTTGAGACAGTAAATTGTGAGCTGTGACCAAAGTAGGATTACGCCAAGCTTGAATTGAGCGATGCAAAACCCAACCACCTACACCTGTCACACCGATTCCTAAAATCTAAGAAAATAAATTCAACTGTGAGTATCAAATGTATCTAAGAGATTCAAACTAAAAATAAAATACTTACAACTGCTGAAAAGGCCACCAATTTTATGGCTGTGGGGAGAGGAATGCACAAACATTTAGGAGTTTCTCGTCGATTTCTGGAATTTCTGGGTAAAGCTTGAGTTTTTAGCTGCAGATCAATTGGTCTTGATTTGAATTTTTTATCTTCCATTTTCTGTGCCTGTATTTCTTTACTTGCACACAATTATGATTTAATAGTTAACTAAAGGATTATAATATCACATAAGAATCAGGATACGCACTAAATGCACTCACATTACAATTGTATTGTGATCTTGCTAAAATAATGCAGTAAAAAAACGAAATAGGGTTTAATAGGTTTACTTTGGGTTTGCTAAAGTACTATGAACACAAGGATCATGCAAAACATACAAATGTGAGTTAGGGGTAGACAATTTATTTGTACAGTGAGATAAGTTTTATGTGAGGTGTATGATGAATTGGTATGGGGTTGAGTCGGGACGAGGTAGCTCAGTAGCTCTTGTTTGACAGATGTAGAAGAAAGGAGTGAGGTGCCAGTCGACGGTTACACATCTCCATATAATATACCACCATTAGAATTTTATTCAAGATTAGTCAGTGCACTGAACAAAGAGTCATTTGTCGAGGGCCTTCTTCTGAAAGGATTCCATATTCTATTAGTACCTATGCATGTATGTATACGAGAAAGAGGAATTGTACGGCAGACTACGTACTACACACACTAAATACTAATAAGTTAGTGGCAATGGCAATAAAAGAAGGCGGACGAAAGACGACTGACTCTGTGACTCACTGCTTTACATCCAATTATGTCATCATCCCGCTAATTGTCATGTAAGGAAAGTCAGCACTTAACTAATAATATTATTGTACATTCAGAAGGAAGGGAGATTTTATTACTCACAACGAATTTGTTGGCTCCCCATCATGAGAGCATTAAAATTACTTTTAGTACTTACTGAAAGAGTAGGTAAGGCTAACAATTCCATTTTTAAGGTCCGTTAGTTGCTTAACATAACTAATAAACAATATAATGTGCTGTAGCCATCGTACAAATTAATATACCTATTCATCATTTTATCTTTGAAATTACTTCATCATCTTATGCGCATACCCGCATAAATGTTTGTATTTGCTATATGCAACTCTTATGAGTGAAAACTATGAGATCTGTAGCAAGATGACATTGCTTGCATATTAACGTTGACCGTAAAACCTAGGAAATCTGCTTCTTGAGACCGACCATGAGAATTTAACTTTAGGCTGCAAGATAGGCAGTAAATATTTTATTATAAGAATTATATAACTGCTAATCGAACAGTTCAGCGGGGAATTGTTGCAGATTGATTATTTGTATGTCTACCAAGTAGGTATAAGCAAAGAAGAGATCATCGCTTTTGTCAAAGGTTTATGTAATAAGAATAGTGAGATGCTCCTGATTTTTTTGTAGAAAAGGAGTCTACAAAATTCTACATTTCAGCCAAAAAATTATTCTAAATACTTAAATAGGATTTTTCGGCTTAAAGACATTGTGTAACTCAGTGATATCTATTAGGAGAGAATGAATGATTTAAAAAAGATAATATTTTGGTACACACTTTACATAGTTGGGCAAATAAAGCTTTACAATAATATTTACGTGGTCCCATGCCATGCACGTATTAATAGCAATGTAAAAACGACATAATACTCCTAGGATGGGAGGTGAGGTTAAGTTACAAAAACATGCAAATGTGACACGTAATTAAAATTTGTGCGGGGAGGGAGAACTCATAGCCCAACGTGTTAGCTTATGTAAGGACGGAAACTTGCAAACTTAATAAAAAGCTTACAAATATGGAGGCCGAGGCTAAACTTGAATTTATGTGCTAAAAGTGGAGGCACTTAAACAAAAGTAAATACTTGCAATTTCTAACCAGATAATACCGACTTTATTATGCAATGTATTTGTTTATTTAGTATAGAGGAGCTTAGTTGGATTTGAGTATTTTGTGCAGGTCAAAGTTGGCATAAACATAAAAGAGACCGTAATTAAGTTTTCCAATATGATGCCATAAATATTCAAAAAGCTATTATGTTCAGGTTATATATATTTAGAGCATAGAAGGTTTTCGGTTTGTAATGTAATAATAAATGATTGTGTAGGAAACTTATGTATTGTTAAAAAGTTTTTATTTTTTTTCAATTGTTTTGTACAGTCGATTCAAAATAATGGCCATACATTTAAAAATTCTCTTTCGTACAAACTCTAAATTTGAATCAACGTACTCTGAGATACGTACAATACTGTTAATAAGTTGACGTTTTATGCAAATGCCGCCGGTATCTCGACAAGAAGACAAAGAGGAGTTAAGCGTAGGTACAACTCTTACAATACGTGTTATGCGTCGGCTTCCATTACAGTAAAAACAATAGGTATGTTGTAAACTAAAACATTACATCGACATACAGACTGAAGTAGACAAAATGCCTAAGTCAAAAAATGGAGACATTTATATAAACACATAATATTATATATCTATATGCTAACTTACGTACAATAATCTTCGATAGAAATGCATGCATTCTTATATTAATTTGGTTTTTGTAAAATTTACTATTTACATATTTTTACAACTTTGGATTCTGAGGCATAAAATAAACGATAGCGTTTATTTTTGTAACTTTTTTGTTTCTTTACATTTAAATACTGACTAAGAAAACTAAATCCCAACTGGATGTATATCATTTTATGAAATCTGCATGCTCTTGCTAAAAAGACTCAGAGAAATTCTGACAATCTGTCTACAATTAAATTGTAAGTAATTTTTGCTAATTTATTAGCGTATACAACATCATGGCAAACACTAAATTGAACAATATAATATTTAGATTTAGCCAATAATGGGAATTGAAAACTTTCCTATTTTTACGTAAGTGTAAAGCTATTTTATTCAAATCAGTATGTAATTATAAGTTTTATTAATATTCTAAAAACTAAACATCAGATTCGTAACCATTTCTTGAATAGGCAAAGACGACCCAAGTGAAATAAATCAAAAGAAGGAAGTCAGTGCCAGTGATGACAAGGAATATCGTCAGAGTGTAATTCATTTCGAGCTCGTTCGTCATGATGCAAAGAAATCCTCCACCAATGGCACACATCACCCAGATTTGTACCATCACCCACACTTTTGCCATTGTCCTTCCGTCCTGGAAAAGTTTCATAATTTTCATTACTGTAGTTTTCAAAATAATCACTGAGAATTACAAATTACAAAACTAACTCTCGAACGTATGAGTATGTGAAGAATGAATTATACGAGAATAAACCTTTCACAGATTCATTTTAACAATTTGATTCTGGGAAGGGTTATGTACATGCGTTGAATTAGCATTTAGCATTTCACTAATAAACTCCTACACATTTTGTTGGGGTGCATCCGCTATCCTTTGATGGAGTTACTATACCCTAACCTGTAGATTGTACATGGAAGATAAAAATTTCCTGATGTACTGTTGTATCTATATAATATTACTTGTTCTTTATTATTTCGTGAAGAAACGAGAATGGTTTTTGTGTTATTTTGTATTTGTGTATCCTATTTACGGGTAGACTACCAAAATGTTATTCTTATTATTTCATTGCGATAACTTCTAGCCTTCTGGCAATCCCACGGTACATACACGTGGAAAGTTAAACTACTAAATTAAAAGTGCTAAAATTTTCGCTCGAAACTTTCTGTGTCGTTCCTATATGAGCAACTCATGAGCAACTAGTTAGATATATTGTATATATAATTATGAGTCAAAATTTAGGAATATCTCTTAATGATATAGGTAGGTATTAGGAAGATGAAAGTATGTCAAAAAGGCAAAGCAAAGTGTTTTGTACCTGAGAAACTGCAAGAAGAAGCCAGAAGGACATAATGAATTGAACAAAGCCCCCAATAAGAGCTGTGGCACTACATGCCGTTAGAATTCTGTAGATCACTTCCAGATCGTACAACCCGGTTGTTCCACTGAAAAAAGTATTCACTTGAGAGAGAAGAGTAGTCGCTGTCCTTAACGTTGGATTCTTCCATGCTTGAATTGCCCTATGAAGTATCCAACTGCTTACAGATCCAACACCTAATCCGCATAGCTAGATTCAAATTTAAAAAAGTTTTAATTCATCTTAATTTCACGTTTTTTCGTGCATCATGTTTTTGTGTCAGTTGTACAAGCAAAAATAAAAGGATCTCATTCCTAAATGTTGAACTATCTTTACATAACAGTTTATTGTACTTAGTTAGAAGTGCATACACGTGGCATTTAGTAGCACATGCATATTTATGTATGTACACTACATTTAAAATAGCAGTACGTGTCGCGTTTTGATCAACCCCTTCCTATATGACATGTGTATATTATATTATGCTAAATTTTAAGCTTGAGTAATCATTGTACATATTATAGGTATGATATGAAAAGTGTGCTGATTTGTTTATTAATATGATATAGTCTAGGGTATGTATATAGGATAGGAAATAGGCGAGACGGCTTGGTTTTACTAATACTACTAAATAATGCTACTATATATAAAGTTGTGGGTATATCATATCATTACTGACAATTAGTAACATATTATTATCTCTTGAGACTGTTTGAATATACTAGCTACGTGTCTTTTACGTACGCTTGTAGGTACCTAATGTGTTTTATTACAATTTTAATTCGCTTGCAAGAAGAAGTGAACAAAGGTTTTAAGAGTTCGGTGAAATGAGACTTTGTGAAATGGTAAGACAACTATTACCATGCAATTCCCTCACAGCATTTTGCATCCATAATGATTCATTATGCAAAATAATGAATCAATTTAGATATTCTAAAGCAACTCTTTCTGCCTTCCTAGTTCTTCTTAATACACACACAAAAAATGCTAGAGATAGATCCTTGTGCTGAAGTACCTACACTGTTTGTTACGCTTAGCTACAGAAAAGGAAGTCTACTGCTACAGAACGTCAACTTTAATTACCATAATGATAATTTTAAGCAGATTCAGTTCATTCAGCAACATGAGTTGAGCTATGACTAAGTACGGCTTTTATTATCTTTCGTTGTAGTCATTGTTGGTGAACTATTTGTAAGGACAATTAGATATTGTAAGATTTTACTACCTAGCTATAATATGACTTCAACACACAAATAAAACCCTTGTTTTTTTGTAGTTTAGGACTAGGAGCCACATTGTGCTACACATAATTATGGCTTTCGAATTAACAAATCAGAAATAAGTTGTGAATGTGGGGTAGCTGGCAGATGTCATGTTTTTATTGTTTATTTATTGCTGTTTGTGACGATTTACATGGTGTATCACAAGCATTAATTGTTGAAGAGTACTTAAGAGACAAACCACAAATAATGCATCATAAAATATTTAGGATGGTCAACTTTCATTGTTCATTAATCATTTAAGTACATTGAGACACTCACAGTCGAGAGACAAAATAATAATAAAATCGTACGGGAAAACGCATTGTTGGTCCTAGCAAAATTGTAAAGGAAGGAAATATGTCGAAAGTTCCAAGGATGATAAACAAATACAAAATAGAATATGAGTATAATGATATTACGATGTGTTAGTATCGCACATTTTTAAAGCGTATGATAATCAAGCTTGCGTCAGATTAATAATTTTATAAATATCGTTCGTACATCCAGCGGTTTAAACGAGGATGACTCATACTTAAGAAATGCATGTCTTTAAAAGTTTAGTATTGGTAGTACCTATTGTGACTAATTTTTATGATCTAAGGGTGGTGTGAGCAAAATTGATAATTAAATGATGCGAACAAAATCATATCTAATGAAAAGTGTCTTGGACAGGAAATAATAATAATGCTGCTAAGAAGGACAATGGCTATATCTGCCATGCATTCGTTTTATTTACATACTATAAGCCTTTCTGATGTGAATATTTATTGCTTCACTAGCTCTAAATTTACTGCCGACATATGGTTACATTACTATTGCCATATAATTCGGCAAGAAAAGATAGATTTGCATTAGTTACTTATATCTTAGACATAACCCTTTCACTATATAGATGTTCGACAATGATGCGCCACGGGTTACTGCGAAAGGGATCGCTATTATTTTTTAACTATAGATTTAATTGAAATTCGCAAAAAGGGAAGGTTGTGCTTCCTGCCGGCAATTAAACTTGGCACTTGCTATTGCTATTTTTATGCTTCAACTATAAATTTTTTACATTTTCGTCAGCATGTAAATGCTAAGTAAAGAACATGTACATAAAAGAAAGGTAAAAATGGTAATAGATTTTAAAGTGTATAACTTTGTTCACGAAAGTTTTATCT
Organism: Tomocerus minor; assembly: GCA_009936455.2. Classification (NCBI taxonomy): domain Eukaryota; kingdom Metazoa; phylum Arthropoda; class Collembola; order Entomobryomorpha; family Tomoceridae; genus Tomocerus; species Tomocerus minor. The sequence goes on along the minus strand of JAAAYG020022780.1, from coordinate 5,847 downwards.
ATTTTTTTTGGCTGAGTTATCTGTGAATGAAAGTGATTACTATGATTAATTGTCCAAAGGTAGGTCAAGATCAAATAGATTCTTTCCTAATTTACCTGTTTACAATTATGAGGAAGTTTGTTTTTTAGAATTATAATACATAGATAAATGCCAAAACAGGTTCACATTTCAATTCTTTTTCGCTCACTTTCACTTGGAAAATTGTTTCAAATATTTTATTTAAAGCAGATGCAAGCTTTGATTTTAATCTTACTGGGCTCTGATTGCAATGAGTTAGTATGCGATTGAATGACGTATTCTTGAAAAAGTAACTGGGAACTACTGTTTACTATTGTATTTCTTATTCTCCATTACTTTTGCTCAAGATAGTGAAGAAATTCATGTAAGAGTAGAAGTAAATGTAATTCGCTAACTATACAAAGAGGTAGATCGGAATCTCATCATAACTTTTTAAGCTAAGTGCGTGCACACAAGATGGAAGATAATAAAATATCAGCCTTAAAACGTGACCTATGTTTGGGTATTTCATCAAATATGCTTGCTGTGACCAGCCTATAACCTTGAGATGTTTCAATTTGGAGATTGATATGTACAATTAGGCTCTAACTATTGTCACAGGAGGATTTGAACCTTAATCCTATCATCCATTGAATAACACGGAATGACGAAATTTACTGCATGATATAATATCACAGTTTGATTCGAGAAAATATTATTAGTTGAAAATTGTACTTACAATGGAACATAGGGCAATAATTTTTACAGCTTGTGATAAAGTGAGACAGAAGCAAGCGCCCATTTTTACTTAGTCTTGGATTTCCAATGAACACTGAAGGTGAAGGGTTGAGTTGTAAAGGGAAAAATTGTCACCAACGTGAGTTATTGAAAACACGATTGTATTTGAAAATGGCACTGTTCAAGTTGTCAAAAAATGAATGAACTACTTAAATGGAAGACTATTGAGTAGCAAACACATAACTCACGCACAACTAATATTCTAGGTAGACTCAGTAATAATTTTAGATTTTTGCGTAGCATACATGGATGGAATCAGAACGGTTGATATTGCATAGTCTCGAAAAAAAGCACTTGATCGCGAACCAACACCCTAGTGCTCCTAAAGTATGTACCTAGTGATTGTTCGTATGTAAGTAAGTAGTCTCAACAAGACGTAGAATAAATAATTCTTTGCAGAGAAAGTGTACACAGAAGAGAGGTGGATACAGGAACGTAGAGTCAAGATTCCAACTGAAGTACGGACACAGCTAAGTAGCAAGCAATGTCTGTTAGCACTTCTACACTCTGATTTCAATTAGCATCTATGACTTACACGTAACCTAACGTAATGATATTTTGTCAGCCATATTCCTTATGTTCATACGTAAGTGTTATTGTATGTTAAGTGTGAACACTAAACGGACGCAACTTGAATATGTCATAGACCATATTATTATAGTAACGCACAATGAAGAAGTGCTCTAGGATTTAAGCTATTAAATATTGCTACTACTTCTTACTAGTCTTTGTTCTGGTTATCATCTTCCTTGGACCAACTTTCTTAGTTCATAATTGTGTTACACAATATAAATATATGTCTTCTATAGCTACCATGTGCTATTTAGACATTAGATATGCATCAAATTAGAATTGTAAACTTCTAAACAGAATACATGGAGGTATTTGCTATAATATATCTTTGTTAGAACATATTTTCATGACTCCATATTATACTCCCTTTTTACTATTGTATTATACATATCTGTACTAATATTCTGCTAGTCAATATATCCTAGGTGAAATGATGGAAGAGAAATTGGAGTCACACAAATCTATCTCCTTCTAATTCTGTCATGTACGCTTCTGAAATTCTAAATTAGTCATTGTGATTTACTAATATGTAAGCAATATAGATAATAGTGTCGTTATATTGGGCTATTAAATATTTACGGATTTTCAATGCTTAGTTCATGAAGATGACATAATCCCTCTCCATTATGCGATATGCGACACATGCTACAGTAGGTTGTGGTTAATGCTGACAAAGGATATTTTGTTTTCGCTTAAGGAGTAGTGGGGAAGTTGAGATGGTAGATTATATTGTGCGATAAAGTTTTTAAGCATTGATCTGAGTACAAAATAACGTAAGCTTATTTCACAACGCGCATTTGTTAAAATCTATAATTATCTGATCACAGCTTCAAAATATTTGCAAGATGAACAATGGCCTAAATCGACAATGAAACAGTCTGATTTTATTTAAATTAAATAAAAAATAAATCTATAAACTCTATTTTGAGTTGATTGAACATCGTATAGCCATTGTCTATGCACGTTCCATTTTACTTCCTGCTACTACCGCAGGCTTTTCAGATGCAAAATCGCAAAAACCTAATTCCGACATTTTGAGAAAACGTAGAGAGAGACTCCCAATAAATATCAAAAAAGTAGAGAAACATCTCAAAGGCACCTATAGAGCTGAGGGTCACATAGCTATCTTCATCCAAGTGGGCAGGAAAATTCAAAGTATACGTTTCCAATGCATTATCCCCACTCCACAAAACCCTAATTTTTCAAATATGGAGTTATAATTTTGGAATGGTTGGTGAAGGTGCCCTCGAAAAATATGGGACAATTTTAAAAATATGCACCTAATTGCTTTACTCTAAGCCGTTTTGCTTAAATCAAGATTTACAAAGTTACAACCCCTCCTTAGCATGTGAATATTGCGCTTATAGCGTTGTGGTTAAAAAAACAAATTAGTAAATAGAGCTTTTCACGCATTTCCTATCAATCAATACAAACATAATTATTCTTTCTTTAGACGTGAATAAGATCATCTAAGGTTCAGAGGTTATCTCAGTTTCCTATGCCATACGATATCTGTGGTAGATACATATATTATACTTTAGATAATATAAGCTACACATAGAAGTTAGTCTTAGTTACGACTCACTGCCTTACGTCATCGTAGATTTTCTTGATTTCATATGTACTTCGCCTTTAACGTTTGCCTTTGGCTGCCTGTGGTTTGTTTACTTCATTAATTACTCTCATGGTCATGCAGTCTATGCTAATGAGAAACAGTTAATGGAGATAATTCAAGCTTTGCCAAAAATGGAGTCCATGCGTTACACATCTTTCTTTCTAACAATAAGAATCTTACTCATCGTAAATAGCAAGCCAACCAATAGTCATTCAAAAATACATAGCGTTCGTCATCTTGTACTCATTTTAATGTAAATTTTTTGACAGTATTTCAGGTATGCTTGTTAAAACGTATTTCATTATGTCGTTCATCCCATCCTATTGGAAAGAACTACCTATTTTTAATGCCATTTAGCTCATGGAACACTATTGACTATCATTCCCTTACTGCTTGTTAGTACATAGAATCATAAAATATAGATATTGCAGAACGTTGATCACATTATGTGTGGAAAATAGAAATTAAAAAAATTAAGTCTTTTCAGATGCGTTTTTTGTAATTATTGCCGGAAATAATCTTTTTAAATGCAGAATGACGAATAGCTATAGTTGCGAGTTGTGACTTTAAATAATGATTTGTTAACACACGTTAAAGTTCAATGGTTGATATTATGACACATACAGGTAAACATTTATACCCTAATGATTCATACGCACCTAGCACTGAGTTAGCGCAGGTAAATTAGTACTTGTTAAGCAAGTAGTGGTATTTTAGCAGGAATTTCATGTGTAATAATACATATAATAATTGATTCATATCCATTCATGCAAAGCGAATATTTGAAAAACTTAAAGAAATAACAGTTTCAATACATTTTTATTTTACTCTGAGCATTTTTCACCAATCATGAGAAGCACCACCCGAAATCTAATATCAAATTTTGTATGTGTGATATAGAAAAACATAAACACCTTTAATGACATATAAATGATATCAAGTTTAAATTACAAAAACAATTCCAATTTTAATTTTATGTTGGGTAGATAGATATACATTCTACAAATCTATATATAAATTAATTCTGCAATATTGACTAACTCCCAGTAGGGGCTGTCGTGGGAGAAATAACATTAGATGATGATGACGCAGATGCTTGCAGTAAAACAATTTCAAATGTGAAAATGACACTGACTACCATTAACCTAAAGAATGGAAATGTAAAATAACGGAATTATTAATTATTTTAAAATCGGAAATGTATGTAAATCATTCTCATTTGGTAAAACTTAGATTACATAAATGCTCTAGTGATAACAAAGCATCCTAGACCACTTAGACCGATAGGACCTGTCGCCAACATCCGTTCCAGTCTCTCTAGCTGTGAAAAAGATAATGACACTTAAATGAAGATAGCCATTAACCAAAAAGGAATAAATCCTAGTATATCTGGGGAAATCTCACTAACCTCTTTGCAGTATTCTGTAGTTTTGCATTTTTGTAAACAATTCGTAATTTTATGAGCATATTCATTTACTTTCGCTGCAGTTAAAGAAACTGTAAGAACTTTTCCTATTAAATGAGCAAAGGAAAATGCAGAGTGTGCTAACTCCATCCAATTACGGTTGGGCGATGGGGTCAACCCTTGATGGAGCTAAATAAATAAAATTGTTTTTGTAAGTATATTTTTGGTTGTATTATTTTTTAGAAATGAGCAATAAAAATGGCAAATAGTGTGAAAAATACTGACTTGTAAACACACGAAGTAAATGTTAGTTCCGTAAGAGAGGAATATAAGAGGTGACAGAAATTCCTCTAATTCATCTAATAGTTTGCAAATGGTCAAGTGATCTCTCCGGACTTGGGCCCAGGTGGGTCTTCCTGTTTCCCAATTTAAAATTGAGTTTTTCCCCAAATTAATAATTCTATAAACTATTTGATTTTATAAACTTTGCCATTTAATTTCGGCATTAGAGCCAATTTATTTTCCCTCCGCTGCGAAATAAGCTGCTTCTCCGTTTGCTGAACCAAAACTTTAAACTTGAAATACAGCGACCTTGACAGAAGGACAATGAGGACATCCGCAAAATTCCATGCCAATGCAGCCAAAGTATCACAGATAAACAGCAAGATTGTCAGAACTGGGTTATAGGGTATATATTGAGACCAGAATGCATTTGCTCTCCAGTAGTAAGTTTCCAAATCACTAAAATTGTGTTCCATTTCCCTTTGAACTGCAATTTAAATAAAATCAGACTGTTTCATTGTCGATTTAGGTCACTGTTCATCTTGCAAATATTGTGAAACTGCAAATAAAAATTCCTAGCGATTTCATAAAATATGTATAAAACAATGTTGTTCTTTTCTATTGTTTTTAGTAGTCTGTATCATGCAATTGCAATTGCAAGTGGAAAGATTTTACAGAACAAACATCGTTATTAAGTTTTTAGAATTGACAATGTTGTTTACTTCGTATTAAGACTGCTACAGGTAATGCTTTTTTGTTTCTTACGTTTAGATCGTGGATAAACCGGGAAGGAAGTTAAAGTTTTCAAAGTAATTTCAATAATAGTTGATGAAAAGACAATTCCAGCAATGACATTTGCATGTATACGAAGTTTAGCATCCTTTTCCTTAAAATCGAGATCATTAGTGATAGTTCTCCATATCTCAAATAATCGTATAAGTGTACCGGAGCGGAACAAGAAGAATATGTATCTAAAGTTTGCCAAACATATTTTGAGCATAATTATTTACCCAAATGCAATTAATACAGTAATTATTAAGGCGACAAAAAATTGTATTCTTTAGGCATATTACACAGCCATGGCCATTAAGTAGAATAAAGGTTTTCGTGCAGCAATTGCCATTTCGCTTGCATTTCCTCCTCCAGAGCCAGCAAATTTTTGAAAAAGATCTAAAAA
>JAAAYG020022769.1:0-18040 GCA_009936455.2 Tomocerus minor | reverse complement strand
TTTAGGATTCATGTGCGTTCTTAGCTCTATGTTAGTCGTATGGAACTGTTATTATGCATAGATAGTAGATAGATAGATAGATAGTATGGATGCAGAAGACAAATAACTATTATTATTATGAATCATAATATAGGTACTGTTTTCAATAGAATTAATAAAAATCCCAGTTGTGACCGATTGGTTTAAATACTATATATATTTAATACGAATGGAAATTGTCCTGATTGATTCGGCTCAATCTTCTCAAGACTTTTCTGTTACTAACGTTGGAAATTCTCTACTAATATACTGGATATCCGTAGCTATCAATACAAAAGAGATAAGTACGTTACATATGCTACACTGATATCGTGAATAATTTTCTAGTATCTCAAAATCAATTTGAATTATACTGTTAACATTTTCTAAATGATTATAATGCACATGTAGGTCATTACTGATAAAATAGCATACTGTTTCGACTTTAATATGCGTGTAATGCATAACAAGGCATTCGGTAAAAACTGACTGATACAACAGGGAATTATATCGAATGACAATGCAAAGTGTTACATTATGCAGCTCCTTGACTCGCTATTGGACAAAGCATGGAATACCAATAATGCTTTTCAATTGTTACTAAATCCATTTATTTCCTATTGAAAATTTTCACTAAAAACTGAAATGCTTTCTTCTAAAGAGTCAAAAATAAAGAAAACTGGTACGTTCCCATTTGTATCTGAAGTACAAAAATTGTAGAATAAAAACTGCATGTGGAAAAATGCAGTATGAACAAACTTTGTCAAAATATAAAATTAGAAACCTAATTACTTATTCGTACTAGATACATTTCTGAAGATTTATATACTAGAGACTCATGATCTTGTGCCATGCACTATGCACGTTAGTTAGCACTGCACTCCTTGACTCTACTCTTCAAGTCTGTAGGAGATTTTTTATAATTTTATGCAATTCTATAAATAGCATCATACAATGGGACGAGGTGGGGTGGAGGAAGGTTAGTGGAAGGAAATGAAATCTTTAAAATTTTATTAATTACGACTCCCCCCATGTCTCGAATAAAGAATAAACTGTGAACTCGTGCTGTCGGTTGGGCAAGTATTATAAAATTGTATTTTTATTTTTTAGTAATAAATGACTTACAATAGTTTTCACACGAATCATCTATAATTTAGTAAATTATCTAACTAATCTAAACTGGGTGCACAATTTAATTACATGTAAAACATTTTGTTGGCATGATTAGCATACATAAATCAAAAATCCCATTTGCTATTGAAAAACTTAAAATTGTAAAATAATAGTTAAGAGAACTGAATCATATATCAACTACACATCTAAAATGCAATAAACCCACATAAAAGTACGCACAATTAACTGTCAATAGATAAATTAAATGATATATTTATTTTATTACTACTACACTGTTTTCTTTAAGACCTGTAAAACAAAAAATCCAGGTTATAGCTCACAGTCTTATCGCCTGGGCTTCTTTCCTTTTTTTGGCTTTTCAGTAGGGGGTGGCGGAGAGTCCGGTCCCATTGAATCCAGTCCAGGAGAATAAGTTGGAGAAGAAGGTGAATACCCCATTGTTGGAGAAGTAGGGCTAATATAAAATAATCAAATGTACGTACACATTAATCATGACCTCTTTCTTCTTTCATGAACTTTGACTAACTTTGTAAAACATAATTAACATCATGGGCAAATATTCATTGGTTGGAAAGTTACCACTTTGTCAACGTTTAAGATTTAAAACTATTGTCTGTTTTGAGCATTGAGAAAATTTAGTATAAACTGATAATTCCTATTTTTCCAAGAAAAAAATACGAAGTTATATTTACCTGTAACTTGGAGATGTTGGGCTGCAAAACAAGAATGGATAGCCATTAAAACATTAATTAAGGAAGAATATAGACATAGATATTATAATTCATTCTGATTCAATGATTCTACTGACCTGTATCTCGGACTGGACGGTGAATAAGATTGAGGCGAAGCCGGACTGTTGTACGTCGGTGATGTAGGGCTGTAAGTAGGGCTCGTCGGGCTAAGGAATAAAACAATCAAAATTTATTTTCCAATTATAAAATATCTAGTTAGTCAACCCGCTGCTACTGATAATTTATTTTGCTATACTGACCTGTAATTTGGTGAGCTTGGAGAGTATGACGGTGAACTCGGGCTAAAATCACAAAAATATCGATTATAATAAACTCAAACAAATTGAAACGTTATGAGACAATTGAGACAAAGAAAATTGACTTTTAATATTACCTGTAAGTTGGACTTGTGGGGCTAAACATAAAATAAAACAATCATAAATACATTAATAAATAGGGCGAACAATTATTATGGAAATAATATATTGTTCGTTTTCGTAGGTATAATTTCTCAAGATAGATATAAAATAATTTTAACATACCTGTAATTTGGAGAACTTGGAGAATATGACGGAGAAGTCGGACTGTGAAACAAAATTATTGTCAAGTTAGAAAAGAATAAAAATCAAACTAAATAGCAATGAAAAAGGTTCAAAAAACCCATACCTGTAAGATGGAGAAGTTGGTGACGCATACGAAGGACTCGTAGGTGAATAAGAAGGGCTTGTAGGCGAATAAGACGGGCTTGTTGGAGAGTATGACGGGCTGGTGGGAGAATATGATGGACTTGTAGGAGAGTAATTTGGAGACGATGGTGAGTACGAAGGACTTGTCGGAGAGTACGAGGGGCTCGTTGGAGAATAAGATGGACTCGTCGGAGAATACGAAGGACTCGTCGGAGAGTATGATGGGCTAGTGGGAGAATACGACGGACTTGTCGGTGAGTACGATGGACTCGTAGGAGAATAAGAAGGACTCGTCGGTGAGTACGACGGACTCGTAGGCGAGTATCCAGGACTTGTAGGGGAGTAAGATGGACTCGTCGGTGAGTACGATGGACTCGTGGGCGAGTAGGAGGGGCTAGTTGGTGAGTACGATGGACTCGTTGGAGAATACGAAGGACTCGTTGGCGAGTACCTTGGACTCACAGGACTGCCATGAGCTGGAGAGTAACTTGGACTGGTTGGTGAGTAAGTAGGAGAGGTCGGAGACATTCCAGGAGAAGTAAGTCCAAATCCTGGAGAAGAAGGACTGTATGTTGGAGAAACTCCACCAGGACTTCCTGGGATAAAATGAAGGCTGGAGCCTGGACTTCCTGGACTCCCAGGTCCACCGGGAGAACGGCCAGGAGAATAGCCACTTATGTCCGATTGAGCAGAAGGCGAAAAACCGGGTCCGGGGGTCATTCCACTTCCTGGTGACCAAACATCTCCATACAATGGGGTTGACCCTTGCACCCATGGGGTAGCCTGAGGACTGCCCGAGCTGGGTGTAGCAGCAGATCCGAAAAACGTTCCCCCGAGCCCCATGATTCCGTCAGGACCTGGACCTGTAGGCAACTCGATTCCGAATTTACACTTTTCAGAGTCCAACAGGAGATCAAAGCAACCAGTGCCCATTCTTGGCAATTGTCCCAGAATAATGTTTTCAGAGACACCTCTCATCGGATCGACTTCTGCATGAGATGCTGCGTCCATCAAAACGTCTACTGTTTCTTCGAAGGAACACCTCATAAGAGGACCAGTGTCTTGTCTGTTGATACCGTGACGAGTGATAGCCATCAAGTGACCCTTAGCAGTCATTACGTCACAAAGCAAAGCCAAATGACGATAGTTTACGTACAGTCCATAAAATTGAAGCACCATGTTCATTTCCTTTTCTACCGATTTCCGCACAGCCTCGATACCCAGTACCTGCAATAAATAATATCAGTTTCAAACAAAACGTCTATTACAACCAGATCATATATTTGTGGTATAAATTTCAGGAAAAATACCGTAAATATTTCACAAATGTCGTTGGAGTATGTTCGTATTGGGTCTACATCCCTCTCGCTCAAAACCTTCATCAAACTTGTACCGTCTGTTTCCAGAAGCCATTCAGCAATTGCTTTGAATTCTCCGGTTTCAGTTGTTACAATACGTTTTTTAGAATCTGTTTGCGGGAGATGCATGTACACCTTTCCAATTGCCTCAATCCCTTGCAGTGTCATGTCAGAAAGCATGTTCGCTTCTATACAACGCAAAAACATGTCATCTTCCATTTTGTCAGCTGTTTCTTCGTCTTCAGGATTAGGCGCTCCAAACTTTGTACCATCTTCTGAGTTCATAATACGGATTCGCAAAACCAACTTCTCAGCGTTGTCGTCATTAAAAATACAATTTAAGTCGTCTCCAAATCCAGCATTGATTTTCTCAGCAATTTGCTCCATAGTAAGTTTTTTATCTGTTCACAAAATGTTTTATAAGTTTTTTAAGTTGTATTAATATTAAATTGTACTCCTTGACTGCTGTAGCAATGTCTCTTACCAGTCATTCTTTTACGGTCCAACTCTATACGCAACAACCAAGGGGAAATTCGAGTTGGGTCGAAATCTGGCATTTCATAGTAGACATTGACAAACTCTTGATCTTCTGAAATAACGGTATTTTGTGGGTCAGGATCGTAATAGATAGCAGTATTGGCAGTCACTTTGCGCAATGTAGTGTGTTCCAATCTGCACAGAACATTTTTCGCCTTTTCTGCATCTCGAGCGGCAGCTCCAGTCAAAAAGACAGTCAGAGACGGAGCTTTAGGCCTTTTACTGATATTGATGATTTCCTATTTAAAAATAATTTATAAAATTAGAATATTATTTTTGTTTTCTTTCTCTTATTGATTCAAACGCGACATGTAGATGTTTAAAAATAGCTAATGAATTACCTTCAAACGAGGGACACCCAATGTTACGTTCTTCGAAGACACTCCAGCAAAATGGAAAGTGTTGAGCGTCATCTGAGTTGCAGGTTCTCCTAAACTTTGTGCAGCCAACGCTCCTACCATTTCTCCAGGCTGTACTTGGGCTTGTTGAAATCTGGTTTCGATTTCTCCAATCAGCCATTCGAAAGCCTCTTCGGACAAACGGAATTCTTCAGCTACTCTTTTAGTGCACAGAGTTGAACGAACTAAGCACTGGAACAAAAGTGTAGCATTAGCATTGGCTTGCTTAGACAGCCTGTCTTCTCCCACTACTATCACACATTTCTTCAGGAGGTCTTCAACACCTTCGATCACTCTAACGGGGTTCAAATCTGTAGGATGTCTTTTATTTATGTGAAAGATCTTTTGTACATTCCAAATCATTCTCTGAAGGTTGCAAGGCAATACAACTTTGTTTTCACCAGTTGGGAAAATCTAGAAACAAATTATTTCCACGTAATTAGATTTTTCCGCATAAGCATTAATAACTACAAAGCTAAAATTTTCCCTTATTTATTGTGTACCTGTCGTAAAACAGATCTGTCTTTCTGGAGAGCATCCCACTCCTTCTCAATGGCTGAAATTACTTCTCCAGATCCCATAATATCACGCATTACGTCTTCACTAAACACTCGTCTCAGATACCGTTCATTTGTAGGGTCAAATTTGAATTTTGTTTCGAAGGAGCGATTTGACAATTTAACTGTAGGAAGAGTCTGAAACTCGACTTGAACTCCGTCCAGACCATCTTCTCCATACCTGTTTTGAATAGCAAACAAGGTTGACTATAGTACAAGCCTTAATTTTAGATTAGTAATCCCTACAAAATATTGTATGACAACTAATGTGTAAATGTATCTAACTTCCAGCAATAGCATAAAGCAGAACATCAAGAGAGCGGTTCCAATTACAAAAATTGCTTTAGAAGTCCTTGAAATTTTATATCCCTTCCCTTAAGAACACAGTCACTTTAGACCTCTCAGAAGAAAAATTAATTTCCTTAGAGGATGACGCTTTGCGTGCCAAGAAGGTGAAATTTTATTGCATTTTTCATATGCATTAAAATATATATTTAAATATGCATAAACGACCTAAAAGAGATTTTTAATGATCCCAAGATTCGCTACATACCTTAACTGAATGAGCTGCCCTACAGAATTACGCACCGTTCCGTCGTAATGAATCATTACAGACTCCATAGCCTTTATCAATCTTCTTTGGATGTATCCAGTTTCAGCGGTTTTGACGGCAGTATCAATCAATCCCTCACGACCTCCCATAGCGTGAAAGTAGAACTCGGAAGGTGTTAGCCCAGCTAAATATGAATTTTCCACGAAACCTCTGGACTCAGGACCGTAATCATCTTTTATGAAGTGAGGAAGTGTTCGCTTACGAAAACCAAAAGGAATACGTTTTCCTTCTACGTTTTGTTGACCCACGCAAGCAATAACCTGAAATAGTAAATATTTTTAATAAACCCAACGCCCTAACTAAATGAACTATGTATTTTCTAATCGTTAAAAAATCGGTACCTGAGAAATGTTGATATTTGAACCCTTGGATCCAGCCACCACCATAGCTTTGAGATTATTGTATTCTGTCAGTGATTTTTTGGCAGAACCTCCAGTTTTGTCACGAGCGTCGTTCAAAATACGATTCACTTGATTTTCAAAAGTCTGTCTGAGAGTGTTTCCTGGAGTTGGCTCCAACTCCATGTTATGGGCCTTTTGAATGACTTCTATGACATCCTCTTTAGCTTTTTTAATGGTCTTCTGAATTTCCAAATATGTGCTCGGATCGGCAATAGTATCTCCAATACCAATGCTGTGACCTGCAGGGACAGAAAAATTAAATAGCTATTAATAGTACTGTAACAAATTTGTAAAACGCTAGTACAGCAAATTTTAACAGGAATTTACCTTCATAGAGTAGCCAATTGTTGACTACAGTCTGAATATTACCGTAGAACCGTCCAGCAACTTCATGGCCCAGCTCTACCATACAAATATGTAGCAAAGAACCAGCTGATGTTCCTAGCGTTTTTTTACACAGAATTCCCATGATCAATTCTCCGTGCTCTACCATGACTTTGGTATCGCCCGGAGAGATCCATTTATACGGGCCATCGTCTTCGTCGTCAGGATGTGTTGCGTGTGTACGAATTAAGTTGACGTTTCCTGGAATGATTAGTGTGAACAACTGCTTTCCGGTCCATAAAGGCATCGGTTTGTAGATCGTCGGTTGGGGCATTTTACCATCCCAAATGGGTAAATGCATAAGAAGGTTCATCATTTGCTCCTGAAATACGAAGTACTTTCAATTACAAAAGGTTTCCTTTTGCACATTTTTAGAAAACATAAATAGATATTACAATCAGAAAAAAATTGGAGTAGATATAAATATCATTGAGTTACTCATTGAGCAATTTCATCATTATTATTATTAATAATTATATATCACATTTTACAACAATCAAAGACAACCTTATTCAAAAACACATCTCGTTTTGTCATCTTCCGAACTCCTGTTAAAGTATCTTGCACAATACCCATGACGGGCTTGTTAGCTTGTGGAGTTATAATTTGTCGAGTTGTAATGTGTAAATTCTCGACTTCTGCTCTGGTTTCCATCGACTGCGGAACGTGAAGGTTCATTTCATCTCCGTCAAAATCAGCATTGTAGGGAGAAGTACAACTGAGAAATAAATAAAAAGTTGACAAAAATTAAACACTTTACACTGCGCATGCCATGTATAACACGCACTAAGTACGTATATACTGATTACAAGTAAACTTTTGATACAAATCAGAAAAAAATTGGAGTAGAGATAAATATCATTGAGTGTATCTCATTAAGTCATTTCATCATTATGTATCTACGTATTGGTAAAAATCTAATCAATAAGAATTATCTGATACCTATCTACCAAGACAGCACTGTCGTGATTTTTACAATTATTAGTAACTAACCTCAAATTCAAACGAAATGTTGACCATGGTAAAACTTTCACACGATGACCCATCATAGACATTTTATGCAAGGTAGGCTGCCGGTTAAATACCACCAAATCTCCATCACGAATATGACGTTCCACCTGCAGGACAATAATGACATCGTTTTAACATGTCTATTGCCTACAATAAAACCCAAGGCGAATCAAACAGTGAAACAGTTTGTAAATTCGACCTTATAGCCCAACTGAAGATGCAAATCGGATGGTTTGGGATGAAATCTTAAATCTATACGGTCTCCATTCGACCGTATAATATATTTCGCACCGGGGTACTGGTTGTTGCCACGCCTTACAAGTTCCGACATTCTAATTAAAAACAATAAAGCCAATAAAATTATTTCGCTAACAAACCGCTTTGCTTTGAATGACAAATTATAGGAACTAAATATACTAATGCTGTTAATACTTGTCAATATTGAAAGGCGTAACGATTTCTGGAAACGTCAAATTCTGAGCGATAGACCGAGGAACTCCTACTTGATCAATGCGTAAGTTTGGATCAGGGGTAATTACAGTACGAGCAGAAAAATCGACACGCTTCCCCATCAAGTTTCCTCTGATCCTTCCTTCCTTTCCCTTCAATCTTGCTTTAATGGCTTTGAGGGGTCTTCCAGACTTTTGCATAGCTCTGGGAAGTCCAGGCATATCATTATCGATTAATGTAGCGACATGGAATTGAAGCATTTTGACATTTTCCATGATGATATGAGCAGCTGCTCCAGATTGCTCATTACGTAACAGTTCATTATTTGCTTTGATTATATCGGAGAGTTTATGAGTCAAATCGTCCTAAGGATTAACAAAATTACATTAATTATAATTCATTTTAATTTTAAGGAATCAAAATCGATTAACATTGGAAATTTAATCATTCGGCAAGAACATTTTATTACCTGATTTCGAGCAGAACCGTACATAACAACAGCTGGTCGAACCGGCAAAGGGGGCACAGGCAAAACGGTAACAATCATCCAATCGGGTCTGGCAAATTTGGGGTCCATACCCAATACATAACATTCGTCATCTGGAATGTGCTTAAAAATTTCAACAACTCTTTCAGCAGTTACAATTAGTTTTCGTTCCTGATCGTCTTCGTTAACGTGTTTCCATTCAGCAACAACTTCTAATCCAGTTCTTTTATTTTTAGGTTGATATCGACCACATCCTCCATGACCACTCTTTTTTGCCTACAATTGAATGAACATTACCAATGTAAGGAACGTTAGATACTAAATAAGTTGTAAATAATCCTACAAACGTTTTAAAACGGTACCTGAAGCATATTACCACCCTCTTCATTAGCATCCATTTCATCTCCACCTTCGCAAATACTTTTTCCTTTGCAGAGGTCATACACAAAGGCTAGACGCCGTCTCGGCTGACCTTTTGTTTTCAGCACAATTTCTCGAATCTTAGGGTGATTTGGAGACACGAGCATTTTTGAACAGAAAAAACAGACGCATCTAAGTATTTTGATAGTTTTTGTGAGAAATCCAGCATGAAACACAGGCTTAGCCAAATCGATGTGTCCAAAGTGACCAGGACACTCAGTCATATTTCCGGCACAAGTCTGGCATCTTGAATTTCTATCCAATACACCTTGTCGCGGATCCATGAGCCCCCCTAACTTAGGTCTTCCTCCTTCATAGATTTCGGGAAATTTTATGCCTCCTTCAGTTACAGACATTCGTCTCTGCAAGATTAACAAGAAAAATAATTTTAGCAAATAATCTTAAATAATACTAAATTTCAAACTGAAATATCATTGCCCCAATTCAAAAATATCATATATTATACTTGTATACACAATCATGAAGGATTTCACAATGAATTCTATTAAACATACTTAGTTAATAAAATTATATTTTACTTTTGAACTAACGAACAAAGCCAGACGTTATTCGAATTATTGAAAATACATATCTGAATATTCTTAAAGTATAAAATACTAGCAGCTGTTATTTGGATTCTATGTGCTAATGTTTACAAAAATTGAGCAGACTTCATTAACTTGACCTACGACTTAGGTCTAATTTCCACAATTAAAATTTAAACTAAATATTATACATGTTTTTATTTATCTAAGAATTAACTACATAATACATTTTGTTTCCAATTTCTTTATTTCAATGCAATTAGTCAAAACAATAGATATAGAAAATAAATTTTTAATTTTCCACCGTCATCTTTTATTTAGCATTACAGGCCACAGTCCCACAGACTGACAATCAACGACCAACACAAATAAATAGTAAGTACGATCAACAACTGGAGGTATAACCCACTTTGCCTTAAAATTATTTCATATCTAGATATTTTCGCAAACACTTCAAAAACAATTTAATTATATACAAAAATACAAAAACCCGTACAATTTCATCAGGGGACAAAATGCCGAACTGGACCCGTTTAACCGTCCGGAGGGGCGCACGGGAGTCACTAGACATCTGCGCCATGTCTACTGATTTTTAGTTACTATCCTATTTTAAATCAGTACAACTAATTAAAATAAGTCCGTTATCTGTTTTTCAACAAAATAACTGCTTATTAATCAGTTGAAAAGTATTAATTATGGCTGTTAGCCATGGCCACTCTGCATTTTGATTGTGATAACTACGAGCGCACTTCTGGTTGTGCTTGTGGCCGTGTAGTGTATGGTGTTTTCAAGTGACTAGAAAGGAGAAAACGCAGAAACTGAAACGAAGCTTTGCGTTTGCGTTGTTTATTCATTCAGCATAGCATTTCGTTTCATAAACGTCCAAGGCAAGCAAATGTATAACAGATTTGTATTATTATAGCTTGTACTTTGTGTAGCCTTGTGTATTGGCAGACAGCCGAAACCGGTTATAAAGTTAACCGACGGATGTGCTTTTGTGTTGTTTACTTTGTACATAGTTGACAAAGAATAATTTACATGTTATCGACTTAACCGTATAAACGTATCATTAAACATATTATTTTGGTTCATCATAGCAATCATCAAACCCCACACGTAAAATACTACCATTGAAAATTGCCAGTTTATTCTATTCTCAATTTGTGTCATGACTACATCATCGGATACCATATCGCAAAGTCTCGTTGCTCATGGATTATCATGTTAACGCCTTAACGGGCACTGTTATAGTAACAACAATCCCTGGGCGTGGTTAAGTGTTAAGGACATGCGTTATGATATTTCTAATTAAAAATGTTAAATGTGGTTATGGCTTAACGAATTTAATCTTAGCATAAATAACAACTATAACGCGCATAACATTTTAACACACGGTTACTTGAGTTCACCCTTCTTCATTTAATTTTTTACTGCGAATAATTCAGTTAAAAATTTCTAAATTCCTCAGGATATCTTTTTCGTAAGGATAGGAGGTGTAGGAATATTTCACATAGCATTTGCATTTGTGTTTTCTGGGTTTCTGGAAAAACTGTGGTTTCTCCAAAGCCTCTCAAGAGGCATGGAAACAACGACATTTTCATAATTTATTTTACAGTTTCGGTATTAATGCTACAAAATTCAAAATGCGCAACTCTGTTCTGCCACTAGTTTTGTTTCATTTCGTCCCCTGGACCAAGAAAATTACAGCATGAGGTTGACAAGGGGAAACTAGCATATAATAAAATTACATTTATTCTATATAAGTCAGTTTACAGGTGCTGCCTTGCTGTCAGTTTCTGCGATTCAAAGATGTGGCATATTTTATTGTTGTAAAAATTTGACCATTTTCTAAGATTTTCGTAAAGATCGTTAATGTCATTTCTGTGACATTCATCGAAAAATAGAAATAAAGCAGGTATTTGATTTATCTAACTGGTGTCCTGCCATCGAAAGTCGGCTGCTCAACACCCATAGTACTGTTTATATACCATTAACCATGCCATGACTCATACTGCATGACCAATATGACCATGTATAAATGGTGCATAAGGCAATGCAAGGGTATTCGATACACAGCTATAGCCTCAACGTGGCCTCACTCAACATATCACACAATCACACATACCTTTCTATATAATATTTGATTTGCATAAAAAGCAGCCAATGGAAATGAATGGGGTGCCAACACTCGCTAACATACCGATGAATTTTACGTGCACGAGTTGGTGTCTGCACATGATAGTTAAACTGTAGGGTGCGTAGGCCACTCTGAGCTTGCATGTGACTGAATGCATCACGGGCCATAGTACTGTATAGTAAAGTACCGGGCCGGGGGCCGGACTGACGGCGGCGGCGGACTGCTGACTACGGAGAGACTAGTATAGTGACACGATGCACGACTACGACTAAAACAACAACATATTGAACTATATGTTGCTATAAAGTCGGTTCTCTTATATAGCACATCTTGTTTAGTATAAATAGGTACTAGCGCTTATAGTGTACTGTCAGTACCGTGTAGAGTGCATGTAGAGCACAGACGGACTGGACAGCCGAGTTGATCAGTATAGGGCAGAACAACAGAGCCGAGCCGACCATACAGAAAATACGGATAGTGTGTTACTGTACAGAGAGACAGTAGACAGTCAGCGCTTTGCCAACATTTTTATTATTCGTATTTTGGTAAAAATAAGCATTGTTTTTCAGGTGAGAAGTTGGAGATATTTGTCAATAAAATTGTACATTCGCAAAATATGCAGTAGTTGCTCGAATTCTGGGTGGTAGTTAATATTTATTACTCACAAAACTTTACAGTTGACAGTGTGAGTGATTTATTAATCATTAACTATACATTTGACGTTACTTCATTCTTCGTATTAGGCTCCAATTCCTACTTCGGTCTCTCTTTTAATTCGCTTCAAAAAATTTTCTGTGCTGATGAAGTATATTATTCTCGATTTTAGCGGATTTTAAGGCTATTTCCTCTTGTCATTCACTAGTTTAATAGGACTGCCGAGGTATTAATAAATAACATACAGCTTATTTTACATCATTTTTATTTATACTCTTTTCATTTTAGTCAAAGGCTCAAGGTATTTAATTGGAAATTTTCAATTTCTGCTCTAGCTGCTTGCTGGCAAGTGCACTGCACTTCCACACTGCAAGTTTTAGTTTGATAGTTGAGGGTGAGAATTCAAAAGACAAAATGCCAATGAAGTTGGTGTTTCATTATGAGAACTAAAATTTATTTATTAATTGGTTTCTTTTGTTTATTTTCGTATATCTGATGCTTGCTCATCTTTAAATAACTGCTGCTCAAACACCGACCTCAACTTTCATTATGACTCATGGGGAAACAGGAAAGAAACCACAAAAATTGATACAAGTATGAAATTCCTTCTACTACATGTTGGGATCATGAAGAATGACAATTAATTTTGGTAGACCTTTATTTCAAAGAAATACTGTGTCATTTACTGAAATTACTTTGAAAGAAGCTGCCTCTTCAACAGAAATTCAATTAACGATGTCGGATTACATATCAGTTAAAGAAGAAGTAAGTAACCTTATGGTTAAAGACATAGTAATAATATCAATCACTGAATTTGACAAGTTTCTTCAAAGGAAAGTTCTTTATAATGCTACATTTTTCAGGAAACTGTCGCCGACAGTGACAGGAAATGCGAAGTCAGTGCAGAGACAAAATCAGAAAATATCGTGGAACCTGGGTGTGACCAGTTTACATTTAGTCATTCGAATGGCCAGTCTCCTAAATATATGTCGGACATACCTTTAAGTAGTCAATCTAAGGACGAAATTCGTGAAATTCTATGCAGTGTTCCATCAATGGAGTCGGTTGAGCAGCTTGCTAACGACGATGAAGATGAGTTGTTTATTCCATTTCCTGTGGCCGAAATGAGTCGATTAGATGAGATGATTTCTAATCCCCGATGGGTGGTTCCCGTCCTTCCCGGTGGTCAGCTAGAAATTCTTTTGGATGCTTCAATTCAGCTCTGTAAAAGAGGTATAGTTTTAAGACTTAAAGAAAACTACATTGCCAACTTTACAGACTGTGTTGTAAAACTTGCTTTAGTGCCAGCTGTGAATTTAGCTGATTTTTTCAGGGTTTTACAAAATATTTTATGCCATATTTTTTGTGGTTATGGATAGTAGTTCGTTTTCATTTTTGTAATGCTGATTGTAATTAGAGCAATAATATAACATTTCAGGACTGGACACCAAAAGTGAACCGTGCCAGAGGTTTTTTCGTGATGGACTTACGATATCATTTACGAAAATTTTAACTGACGATGCTGTCTCTAGCTGGAAACCTGAAATTCATAAATGCATTCTGAAAAACTCCGAACGCCTTGTGGATCTTATAATTACAAAACTTAATCAAGATTGGTTTCCGTTACTAGACCTAATGGCAATTTTGTTCAACCCGTCGAACAAATTTCACACTTTTAACGCATCTCGACAGCCCGAAAGTTATTCTTTAGAAGTTCCGTTAGCTGATGATGAATTATTTGCTCGCCCTGCAGAAATCAGGATTTGTAAAGGTAAAAAAAATCATAGCGCCAATTAATTGTTTTTTTTTGCTTGTATAGCTTTTGTTATATACGTGTTGTATTATGTGTACTTACTTTTTTATTTAAAATTACCAGGTTGGTTGGTTGATTTACTGAATCGATTCGGAAGCCAGGGAGGGTTTGCTATGATTACTGAGCGATTTCAAAGTCAAACTCCCTTGTCAGTCAACCTTGTCTATTGTCTTATCAAACCGTTCGCCCAATGCCACGAATTTTTGACAAGACATACCATTCAGGAGTTCTTTGGACCTGTTTTGATCGCTGCTCCACAGTTCTTAGAGAATCTTAGCGATGATGACCTTAAAAAAGAGACTGCCAAATCTGACATTATCTCAAGCATAATAAGAAACCTAAAGTCGATTCAGGGACGCATTTCTGACAATGAAGAGCAGATGAGAAGCCTGGAAATATTTAGACTAAGAATGATTCTGCGGATGTTGCAGGTACACAACTTTCATTTACTTTTTTCTGTGTTGTTTAGAATTTTTCTTTTGGTAGGCACTAAGCATTAAGACTTCATAATTAAGTGCCCTTATCATTACTAAAATTTTATTTTACTTAGGTGTCATCATTCAACGGGAAAATGAACGCATTGAATGAAATCAATCAAGTGGTTCAAAATGTAACATCTCATTACCCTACCCATCACTATCGAATGGAAGACGGAGAGTACCTTACTTCCAAAATCATTGCTGAGTGGTTTGCAGAAAATCAGGTTCTTCAAATTGTCCTTCGAGACTCTCTTCACCAGCCGCAGTATGTGGAAAAGTTGGAAAAAATACTTCGTTTCATAATTAAGGAAAGAAGTTTGACGCTAAAAGATCTGGATGACATTTGGGCAGCTCAGGTAACTTTTATTTTCCTAGCAATACGTAATTTTGTTCGACAATAATGGAGTGCATGCAGCTTATTGATTCAACTTTGTACTTTTTAATCTCCATAGGTTGGCAAACACGATGCTATAGTAAAAAATGTCCACGATCTATTGGCTAAATTAGCATGGGACTTCAGCCCAGAACAATTAGATCATCTTTTCGAGTGTTTCCAAGCCAGTTGGACTACTGCTAATAAACGACAACGTGAAAAACTGTTGGAACTAATCCGACGACTGGCAGAAGACGATAAAGATGGAGTAATGGCCTACAAAGTTTTGACTCTCTTCTGGAATTTGGCCCATTCTAATGAAGTGCCCACGGAAATCATGGATCAAGCTTTAACGGCTCATGTTAAAGTTTTAGATTACAGTTGTTCTCAGGTACAGGAGTTAAGAAATTCTCTATTACTTAACTACGTGATTAAATTTACTGCCTAATTTAGTTTGCTAATCTTATTTTGAATTTCAGCAAAGAGACAATCAAAAGTTTCAGTGGCTTAACAAAAGCATGGACCAACTAGTCACACATGATGTTGTCTGGGTCATCCCAGCTATGAAGCACATGCGAGAGATATTCTCACTATACCCTGAAGGTCAATCGAATCATAAAAATGCTTCAGCCATTTACCGACCTCATGTAATAGGCAAAATGCAGCAAGAAAGACAGCTCATAGTAAAAGTCTGCGACTCTCTGAACACGTACATGGAAGATGTGCGTAATTACGTCAAAGGTTTGTTACACTGTCGTCTACATGCACATCTAAAAATTTATTTTCCTCATATTCTTCCATGCTACAACAATTAAAATTTATTTACAGAAAAAGTTTCTTGTGATCCTCACAATGTTAAACTCGATGGCCGATATTCTCATCTGGACCAAATACGAGAGAGACTTACATTCTTAAGATTCTTATTAAAAGTAATTGCCTTCATAATTTTTTATTTTAGCATAACTTTTAAATTACGGGGTATAATACAGGATGATTAAAAATGTGCTCTATGCAGGATGGCCAATTGTGGTTGTGTGAAGATCAGGCTAATATGATATGGCAGTGCTTAGCCGAAACTCCTGCCTTTCCATCAGATAGAGAAATGTGTTTCGAATGGTTTTCAAAACTTATGGGGGACGACCCAGACTTAGACCCAAAATTTACTCAACCGTTTTTTGAAAGAAAGATTTTGAATTTCGATGCTACTTTGCTTACAGAAAGTGGAATGGAGTACGTCTTAATAATCAGTTGTCAAATTAAATTAAAATTACCATTTAGAGCTATTACTAAAAGCACCATTAAACGTTTTGTATTTTCTGTAGTTGTTTTGAGCGTTTCTTCAAAGCCGTCAATGTATGCAACAAGAAGCTATTTGTAAAGAGAGAAGATGTGTTAATGGATGACGTAAGCAATTATACATTAGGGAACAATAATGTGTTGGTTGTGCACTATTTCATTTGTCTGTTTGGGTGTATTTTTAGATGGAGCTTATTGGCACCGATTACATCTGGAGAGTAATTTTGTCTGGTAGTGAAGATATGGCTACAAGGGCCATTGGCTTCCTAAGGACAATTTGTACTGCACTGGGACCGAATTTAATGCCGAATCAAGTTGATGTTCATGAGGACTTCATTAGTTCGTGTACTGATCGTCTTAGGGCTTCATACGACACAATTTTGGTACTGGAAAAGGATAAAGACTCTACTAATCGCGTCCGACAAGAAGTAACTCGCATGTGCCGGGTGCTCAGAGTGCTGCTCGAGTACATTGTGGAATGTGATTCTGATTATGGGGATGAGCGAGCGTTCATTCCCCTCTATAGGTAATAAATGCAGTTCAAAATAGAAATAGCTAGACAATTTCTCTGGCCTTTCTTCTTTGCTTTTGAAATGAAAAAGTGTATTTTTCATATATTTTTACAGAGCATCGAGAGGTAAAAACTTCAGCATATACATACGTTTTCCTAGTCAAGGTGGACGGGGATTTGATGATATCGAAATCTTTACCCACAACAATGAAACACCTGCTGGACTTCGCAGACAGGTAAGACTGCACAGTTAAATGTCCTTCCATGTCATTCCCCTAAATTTCGCAAAATGTTGTAATAAACGTTACTGATTTTATTTTGTATTGAATTTTAGATAATTCGTCAGCTAAAGGAACACACACAAACAAATTCAGCGTTTAAATTGGATTTATTTTATAACGGAGAAATCATTGATTTATCTGAAGATAGACGAACCGTTGCCCAGTTTGGTCTTCGAGACAAAATGGTAGGGTGCACATAAAGCCTCGTGAATTAATTGCAAACGATAAAGCATCGATAAATATATATTTATTTTGTACTTACTACTGTGTTTTGTGTTAATACAGTTAATGCAAGCCAAATTTGTTCAAAATAATGTTACAAATTCTCCGGACTCGAGTGAAGAAAGTTCAGGTGGTTCTCCAAACCATTTTACAGCAGGAACAGACGGACCCAACATTGAAGCAGAGGAATCTTTACCTTCTGTGGTAATAACTCATTATCATTTTGTAAACTCTTGTTGGCTTCAGTTTTCCAATTATTGTAGTTGGAGGCTTATTGTTTCATAGTTTTAGAAGGGACCCATACGTGACCATCAAAATTTCAAGTACACAGTCAACTTGGCTTAAAGCGTACACGGTCAAAATTTTAAGGTCAAACTTCGCCCCTACGGGGCGCAGTTTGACATATACATCAACATATTCTATGTGTGAAATGGGTATTTCGGCCCATTTCACGGCTTTTTACTTGCTTTAACTTTGAAACATAAAAATGCAACTTGACATTAACAAGTAGAAATTAAAAAAACAATTCTATTCTACAAAGCAA
>JAAAYG020022758.1:0-10427 GCA_009936455.2 Tomocerus minor | reverse complement strand
AATGTGAATTTGTGTGTTACAGGTTCCGTGCTGTCATGTCTAAGTTGAAAATTTTGAACTGAAGTAAATGTGTTTGTCGATTGGTTATATCCTGGAAACTTAGCCAAAGGATTCAAGCAACATGTGTATCTGCATAACTACTCAATATTCTTAATCCAAGTCGAACATTACTGAAGTTGCCCTTGTGAAATTAACTATATGTAGTGTTGTGTCACATATTTCGTTTACGGATAAAATGGCTTTTGGAGATATGGAGGAGCTATCCACAGTTTCAACTAATCATACCATTCAGTTTGAGTCCCCATCTCACACTGCAACTCTTCTTTGTGGCCTTAATGCGTTGAGAAATAAAAATCTTCTAGTCGATGTTACGTTAACTGCAGGAGGTCAAGCATTCGAAGTAATAATCTTTATAATACAATTTCATTCTAAAAATGGTTATATCAGTCATAGCTTAAATATTCTATTATGTCTCGTTTATTCCGAGTATCTATTAGATTTATTTTTTGGTTTTGAATATTTGTGTAATTTGTAAGAAAATTAACCAGATTTTTTTTATCAAACAATGACATTTCTTTAACAAACATGGTAGTAATTCTTTTCTCTTCAGTGGTTAGGGATTGTTTGTATCTCATGTACTAAAAATATGTAAGGCATTGGAAAATTCATTTTCATATAATATTTCAGGCCCATAGAGTTGTACTGGCATCTTGTTCGGATTATTTTCGTGCCATGTTTACCACTGAAGTGAGAGAAAGTCGTCAAAAGGAAATAACTTTGGAAGGTGTTTCTGCGAAGGGGATGAGATTCCTATTAGACTATGCATATACTTCAAGATTAGCCCTGAACCTGTCAAATATTCAAGATGTTTTATCAGCAGCTAGCCATGTTCAAGTTGTTACTGTTGTTGAAGCATGTTCAAGCTATTTACAGGTAAATAATTTTTAAAAAATATAGATAAATGAGAATTTTTATTGGAAACCTCTTAATGTAATAAAAATGAACATTATTTTAGGCCCAGTTAGATTTAGAAAACTGTGTCGACATTGTTACACTCGCCGAGACTTACTCATTACACTCCCTCAAGAAACGTGTTTATCGATTTATTTGTGGACATTTGATGGAATTTTCTCAAACAACTGATTTTCAACGATTGTCTGCTGCACAACTAGAGTATCTCTTGAATTGTGATTATCCGGTAGACTGTCCTGAATCTGATGTCCTTCACATCGTTTTGCAATGGGTGGAATACAATTCTGACAGATTACCTTACGCGGCAGGTTTACTGAACAAAATACAATTTCAGGCAAGTGTAACGGTTATGAAGAAGTCATTTCCTGTATCTTTTAATTTTAGCCCACATAAACACCCTTTTTTAAACTTTTAACACAGTTGATACATACTTGTCAATCATATTCATTTATTTTTTGTTTTTCATGATTTCAGGAAATACCACCAAAAATTCTGACACAGTTGTGGGACTTTTCAATTCTGCAGTGTGTCAGTGCTCAGTCTCATTCTCTTTACAAACTTATTGTCTCTCAAATGCTCGTCGACCAGTCGCATTTTTTGCAAATAAAAAAACAAACTTCTAGTCTAGTCAACTCTAGAGGAATGGAATTGGCCATTATCAAAGTAGGGGGATTTGGCATTGCTGGTGTAACCAACGAAGTCACATATTTCCTTCCAAGTGTGGGTCGGTGGAAACGTTTGACTACGATTCCCCACGTCGAGCAATGCAACTTTGGAATGGCTGTCTTAAATAATCAACTGTACGTTGTAGGAGGATGCTTTAATCAGTGTCTTCAGGTAACCAACTTATGAGTAGAAAATTATCTCAAATCATGAAAGTGCAACTCATCTGTAAGTGTTTGATGAGAGTTAAAACTAAAAATGTTATTGGTGTTTTTAGGAGAATATCCATCCCTTTGGATTTTGTTATAGCCCCCGATTTACAAAATGGACTACAATGGCACCCATGCTGTTAGAACGTTGCCGATTTACGTTAAATGTAGTAGAAGATAAATTGTATGCTGTTGGTGGAGCAAGTGAAAATGTTGAAGAAGTAGTTAGCGACGAAGCATGTGCCTGTGAATGTTATGATCCTTTGACTGGTTAAAATTTAGCCTAAATTATTTTGTGGTTCTTATCAATTACTTGTAATATTGGAATTGTAATTTTTACCAATTTTAAACACTGGCTAGATACCTGGACACCAATTTCACCTTTGGCGGCTTCAAGAACTCAACATGCTGGAGCTCCGTGGAATCATTTATTATTCATATCTGGTGTGGACTATATGCCTTTAAAAATGTCTTAAAAAACTACTGCGGCCTTGTTATTGTTAGTATTGTTACTGACTCTTTTTGTACTTATTACAGGTGGTTTGGAGCAAGATCTAGTCAGCAATACATTACTTTGCTATAACACAAGGATTAAAGAATGGGAAGTTAAAAGCCCTATGTTGACTCCAAGAGCGGATCATTCTATGGTTGTTTACAAAGATAAATTATTCATTTGCGGGGGTTGGTGCGAAGATGAAGCAACTGGTAATAGGTTCCTAGTAACTACAATAGATGAGTATGACATTGTAAAAGAGCGATGGAGCGTTATCAGCGAGGTGCCAACACCACGCTATCATGCAGGAATTACAGTAGTGCAAGATCAACTTTATATCATTGGCGGCTTTCATAGTGATGCAACGTTTGATCGTACAACAGGTTAAAGTTTAAAACTTTTTAATCCAAAATTTATAGATGTTTTATTTTTAGAATGTTGCATCTTGTTTTCTAGGGGTGATAGAGTGTTACAATCTGGAAACAATGGAATGGTCAGCTGTCGAAAGGTATCCTCAAGACATTTGGGAACACGTATGTGCAACTTTATATATACCGAGGTCGAGAGAAGACATGGAAGTTATATCGGACTTACCTCGAAACTGAAATCAAGCAATAAAGCTAAATTAGCGTGATTCTCAACTTACTCATTTGGTGTTACTGAACAGTTGAAATGTCCTAACGTGTAATTGTTAAAATGTACTTTGTACCAAGGACGCATTTAGGGTGGGACTCCAGTGGAACGTGAACTAAACTATTGAGTATATCTCCTTGAATGTCGGAGATCCTTAGTTGGCTTGTTAGTCCCACCTTTTCCTGTCCAATCTGTTATTTTGAGAATTTATATAAATATTATGCATAATTAAGTTCGAAATACTATACGATGTACCTATACCTATCATATTATGACAAAGTTTGGAATCTGGTCTTGACGCTTTTTCTGCATTTCACTAATTGTATATGATTGTATGAGTAAGTACGCCTACACAAATGAGGATTTGTTCTCTATTATGAACTATGGATTAATTAGCGCTTTGCTACAAGGGTTCATGTAGGAATGCAATAATAATAACGTTGAATACAAATGTCATCCCTATTTTACTTTGATGAATCGTTCGTGGAATTTTTCGGTAATGTATGTATTTAATTAAATATATTTAATGAATTTACCATATTATGGATATATGTATTTACAAGTCGAAATAATAAATCCTGTTATTAGCAAAAGAATTACATTCATTCATTCTGTGCGTTTTAAAGATGAAAAGGAATTTTTCCATAAGAAATAGCTATCTAGAACCTATAATAGAGGCGTATATTACGCTGTATTTTTAATGCTGACTACTCTAGCTAATCCTATCCTAACTGCTATGGTTTAACTTTAGTAAAACAATGCAACATTAAGTTCTGCTTTCGCAATTTAACTAAACATAGTCTTGTGGCAACTTTTGCCACTTACTTAGCAAACCATACAATAGAATTACGTACGCAATGAGCAAATATCATACATTATTAATGGAGTCTTGCTTTTAGTATGGCCATTACTATAGACAATACCTGTACTTATGTGCTTTATTGTATGTAAAGGTATTATTAACGATTTTTGACTGCAACATCTATCGTAAAAAACACATCGAAATTTTTCTGTTGTTAAACCATTTTTAGCGTAATGGATTGTTTATTAAGTAATACATGATCATTGTTTCATAATAAAGGATTGTAAAAGTGTCAATGTAAATAGAAAGTTATTGAAGAAAATATGAAGATATAGAAGAAGAAGGAGATGGGTAAGAGAATTGTGTGATATTGATTATTTGTACATTCGTTTAGAGTATTTGAGAAGAAGTTCGTGCCAACATTCACAGATGTTATGAAGTAGTGGTGTATGTGTAGTGTAAATGGAAGAGAGGTCTAGCTGTGAAAGAACTGTTTGTTATGCTGTGTAAATGTAAAAGTGGTTCAACGAAGCAACTATTTAAATACATGTCTACTGTGCAATCTACTATATAGCATTGTACATAGAAACTATATCAATAACAATGTATCACTAGGACTTAATGCCAGCAAAAGTTACTTTTCCTTTGCTTTAAGCTATGAATCCTAGGTTCTACACTTCTAATAACTCCAGTCCTAACCAAGCACTTAATTAAAGAGATATAGTATATACGTGTACAAGTATAATAGCGTTTATTTAATGGCTTATACCCTTTGTATGTCCTTAGTGTAAAGAACTCAGTAGTAGGATAGTTAAAGAAGGCTATAGAACTCTCATCTATCTGTTGTCTCTTTCTTCAGTGTTTTACTTAGCATTTGAGTATGCACTACTGTGTTAATAATATAAGTCAGGAGGCTTAGCTTTACTGAGCTGTCTGTCTGTCCACATTTACATCACATCATAAGGTGCAATGCATTAGAGCTACTTATTACAGAGAAAGAGTGGAGATTTTAGCTGCTGCAGCCAGAACATCTCACGAAGAATCAGTATTACTTGTACAGTTACTCTTGGGTTACGTTAGTTACATACATAACACAAGAAAGGAGATTGGGAAGAGAACGGAGTAAAATCACAGTTGGTGACTTGTTTTGTATGAACAGTTCTGTATGTAAGTGTATGTTCTTCGTCTTGAATGTGTAAGGGTACGTAGAACTGTGGAAGTCGTTTAACGTTATTTTAGAATGAGAATGGGAAATAGAATGCACGTCAAGAAATTCTTTAGCTAGAGAACGAATTCAATTATCTTATAGCAGCAGAGATACTACTAGTAGAACAGGACGCCCGGGATAAATATTAGCAGGCTCTTCTGTGGTTGTTGTGCTCTTGTGGCTGGAGATCTCCACTCATCCTTTCTCTTATAAGGTTGGCCTCTCAAATTACTTCATAATTTATTTTATATACCATAACTGATATTGCAAACTAAAATTCAATCTCCCCTTTTGACAACAACCTTACAAATTAAAACAATTATTCTGGAGTATTACAACTTAGGTTATCTCATCTCTTAACTTTATAATCTAGATATATGTATGTTACACTTACTATACTATACCGTGTTTATTTAAAAGAAAACTTGTGAGACAGACCCACACTAACACTCATGTGTGCCATTTTTAGAATCCCAGTCAGCCAAATCTAATCATATCCTATATTGTCTGTTAAAGTTCCTTGCTCTTAAATTGTCTATTATGCTCAATTCAACTTACATTTGTCTCTTTTAAAGAAAAAGATTTTTCCCTGGAAAAGATATATACACTAATCTTATCGTTTCTCTTTGATACAAGAATTATTTAATTGTAGGTTCAATTTATTTAATTCACTTAATTTAACTAAATGTATAATCCTGTAATATACTGTGTTTGCTTGTTTCAGTGTTTTTGAAAAGGACCGGAATAATTATGGATCCTGAATCCGGATTTCCAACGACTTATACCACCACGACCACCTCAACTTCCGTTGTAACCACCGTTCGATTTGACCCTACTTATGTCCGGAGTCTTCCGGGTACTCTAAAATGTGCACAAATGGTAAGGCTGCCTTTATAAAGAAAATTTCTTAGCAAAAAGCTATAAAATTCCGTCTTCATAAGAAATGGTGATGTTAACTGAGCTGTGTAATTATTTTTAGGTCATAAACTTGATCGGCTTCATTTGTGTGTCGGTAGCTATTCGTTCCAATGCCAACAATTCAAATTGGTTCAGTTTCGTTGCCTTCGGAGGACTTTGGATTACTCTAATTCTCCTAGTGTTCTTTTTGTTTCACATCATTGAAAAACTTTATTTCATCCCTTGGCTGCTTGTGGTAAGCATAAAATTGTTAATACTATCTATGCATAAAATATAAACACAAAATACTTATATAGGCCTTAATAAATTATTCCAATTAATTGTCACTATATAGGAGCTCGTATACTGTGGGATATGGACATTTTTCTACTTCACAGCAGCAACTGCTGTTGCCAGTATGGGTCATTACGAAGATGCATTTGCTGCCGCTGCCGTAAGAATTAAAAAAAATGTTTATGTAAGAATCAGTAAATCTTTAGGTTTTGTAATTCTACTTTTTTGTAATCGTAGTTTTTTGGCTACCTGGCGATGGTGTTATATGGCATTGATGCCTACTTGAAATACATCTCATGGAAAGCTGGAGAAATTGCTCAAGGAGATCGTGTAGTTAAAACTGTAACCTCCCCCCAATAAGCCACCTTATTGTATAAATGTCAAAAAGGCAATACCCATGTTCCTGAAAGTATTGTCAGTTTTTAGTACCTATCAATATCATGCCAAAAGAAAGAAAATGTTAATTTGAGCATCGACAGCTCAGGTTTACAATAGTGAAGGACTTATTTATATAGTCAACTAATATGTCCTGAAATGAAGACGTGAAAGGTGTTGTTTGTTTATTTAAAAAAAGTCCTCGTCCAAAGCTATTGCTAATAAGATACTTTTGAAGCTCTCAGATTATGTATTTATATGATAAAATACAGAATATTTATGGAAAAGTCGGTCTGTTCATGTTACCCGTCCGCAATCTCATCTCAACGAACCATTAAGTCCGTGCAGCGATTTTTACATTATTTTAGCTTCCTAACATAATATATACGTACATATTATATAGCATAACGTATTTACACAAAATGTTTTACAATTACTAGTTTTGAAATGACAGGTATCATTTATTTGGCACACAAAAAAAGGAACTTTAAGCATGTACTCAACTCACTATTACCATTAATTTAATGTTTAGAAGCTACAAAAGCTATTAGTTGATTATTTAGCTATTTTTAGATTATTATTTGGAAAGTTGATCATATTATTAATTATTTTAATTGTTTTGTTATTTCTAAGTCTATGCTTAATCTGTAACAGCATGAGTTTATTAGCAGAGTAGTAATTTTTTAGTCAACATCTTCCTTGTGGCTGTCAATAGAAATTATAAGGTATGAAATTATTAATTGTATTGGTTATTACATCCTTTGCAAATACTCCAATTATAAAGTTTACAATCGAATGCTACTGCACAAAATGATACTTCCTTATCATACTACTGAATTTTTGAGAGTATGATGTGTATATTTGATATGGTACGTACAAAACGGAAATTCGACGATCTCTTCAGTATACAAAATTGATATGCTGAAGCTATTAAATGTTGTTCTGCGAAGGTATTGTAATACTTGTATCTAATTCATAGTTATTACTAGGAGAAAATGGAAATTATTACTCGAAACAAAAGAATTTTGTCAATTGAGAATTGTAGAATATGAAAAATATTCTTAAGTCGTTTACAGGAAATGCCTACTTACAAAATCTACATTATTATTACTAATAACAATTAACAATGATGACATAAGCGTAAATATATCTCTTGTAAGTATTTAAATAACATTGCACATTAACCACAGGTAAAGTACATATTATATGTACCAAACAATACGTGTTGTCCAAAAAGTATTATTAACATGAGTGCTCTTCCTATTCTCACAAGTATAGCTTAGAGATTAAAGTATATGTTTTAATTCTAAAGCTCTGTCCACGATACTTGTAACAACCATTGTCATGCATATCAATTAAATTGCACTGCTTCGCTGCAGTGCACGCCTTATACGCAACAGAACTTGTTAAGTAGTTAACAATATACACAGTAAACAGTATTCTGAAAATTGAAAATGATTAGTGGTTCAAAGCAGACTAAATTCGTGTGAAATTATCTATGCGCATAAATACTAAATATTTATTATTCCGCATAAATTGTATTAATGACCACTATTTGAAAGCTTTATAACTAATGATATTTCGTATGCATGCTTTAACGATTTGTTGTGCAATTTGAATGCATTCTGGAGCAGAAATCATTGATATTTGATTATTATGATGTGTTTATAAGAGTAATAAGTTTAAAAGTAATTTATCGGAACCTTACATCAATCAACTCATTATCTATTTCAACGATTACAAGTAACCATATCGTATTCGTAATTTCTTAGTATATCTAGCAAGTAGTCAACAATCAGTTTTACGGTTTTAATTTATATGCTGCCCCACATGATGTTTGGCAAATATAAGAGAGTTCAACATTCTATTTCCTACACTTGCTCTTTTCCAATCATTTTTGAAATATGATTTTGTCCATGAATTTATAGTCTTGTATACAAAAGTATACAACAATTGGCAGTAATTTTAGTGAGATTGCTTAGGTATTCCAAGATCAATTTATTGTATCTAAAAATTCAATAACTAGCAAATCATGAGTGTATTTGTAATGAACATCTTGAAAATTTATTAACCAATAGAAGCTGATTGCAAGACTATGCTGCTCTTTCTAGTACCAAGAGTTTTATTATTGATTGTAAAAGTTTGAAATTCATTTTAAGCCAAATTTCGTACAAAACTACTGTATGATATACGATTGTTATCAAATTAGTGGTAAGCAATTCCTGAAATTGGGATCAGTTGATACTTAAATGTAAATGTTAATCCAATTGAATGTAATTTTGATTCTCCTTAATCCCGGAACGGTATAGTACGTAAGTACTTACATACTTATGAATTCATTACTTAAAATCATGAACTATTGCATTTGTTGCCACACTTGTTGCAAAATAAAAAATTCAAAATACTAAATCCTCCTTGTTATTATTAATGGCCCTGTTATGTTCCTTATAATGATATTTAATGTGTTCATTTATGTATATAGACAAAGAGGTTTCTTTATGTGTCCTAATCATGTCGTGTCATAATCTCCATAATAGCGTTACATATATAAATCAATTTAATAGTTTCTTCATGTACATTGTAGTCCTGTAGTTGAACGTTATATTTACAAAAATGCAATATTGTATACATATGAGAATATTTTTCGCATAGTGAGTTTCTGATATACATATTGTCATTGTGAACGAAGTTATTTTTGCAGCATTGGTGTACTGTAATTCAAATAGCTGCATTTGAATTTTGTATTTATAAATATTATTAGCAGAATATGAAAATTCACTAGATAATTAGAAAAATATTTTTTGAAGCTCGTTTAAAATTCTGGAGGTAAAATATTGAAAGTTGAAAGTAATTTACAAAATTTACAAAGTACTTTAAATCATTTCAGCACTTGCAGGTCATGTTCCGAATTTAGCTTCACAAAATTCATTTCATACTACATTTCAATTTGAACTGGGATTGGATTAGTTATTAGCTTCTGAGCTATCTAAAGTGCATTCGGCTGTAGAATTGCGATGGAAATTGGCATTTTATACGTAGGCGTAGGGTTCATATTATGTGCATTGACAAATATTGCAATAATAGTAAGTTGCTGTGTATTGGTATTTACATGATTATCTGTAAATCAGTGCGTGCTTAGTAGCAAAGTGATTTTATTCAGATATTCGGCTCGCTTAGTAGCAGGTAGCTTTTAAGTTAGCATAAATTAATCTTAAGAGGTTATTGTATGGAAAATTGTAGTGCAAAATAAAATTGCAAGTTCTCTTTAGACTTATAACATAACTAGCATGTGGAATAACTTAAGTTCCATATCACAGAGTCACAATCCCTAAATAATGTGTGCAATTTATACTGAACATGAAACATATAGCAGGCATACTTGATTGAAAAACAAGGCAAGGTACAACAGTATGGCACCAAGGAGAGTTGAGTTGAGTGCTATTACTTGGTATCCTACACACACTACCCACATTTTATACCTTTAGCATGTACTCTGTTCATTTGGAAGCAAGATAACGATAACATAAGCATGAATTGAGTAGAGACCTATACAAATGTGTTACGTACGTTAGCTCGACTAATATAGAGGGATTGAAGATTCTAGAAATTCCCCATACAACGGCATGAATACAATTAGAAATTCACCTAACGCGGAACATACCTAACGCCTAAGTTCGTATGTGCGCATTCAATTTACAACCCTTGCAGTAAAATGCACTGCTGCGTTATTGCTATCTACAGTGCAGTGGATCAGTATTTGAATAAACACAGAAAATTATTGACAAAATGCAAAACATGGTTAATATACCATGGTGGTTGATTTACCATGGTGGTTGATTTACCATGGTGGTTGATTTACCATGGTGGTTGATTTACCATGGT
>JAAAYG020022747.1:0-18044 GCA_009936455.2 Tomocerus minor | reverse complement strand
CGTCCACATTCCGAGGCGCACAATTT
This sequence comes from Tomocerus minor, assembly GCA_009936455.2. Lineage (NCBI taxonomy): Eukaryota > Metazoa > Arthropoda > Collembola > Entomobryomorpha > Tomoceridae > Tomocerus > Tomocerus minor. Next base: position 18,018 of record JAAAYG020022747.1, on the reverse strand, counting down.
CAAAACTCTATGGCCACAAAAGTGGCCATCTTAGATATTAGAGGGTTAGCAATTAACACAGTAATCACCGTCAAGTCAACTTGCCTACAGGACAACAAATCTACTTGATATAGGCACATACAAGTGATACAAGCAATACACATGATATATATGTAATATTGGACATATATTTTTACACTACTTTTTATTTTCTGTCTACCAGAAACTACCAGTATAGATTCATCATTATTATTCATTCACACAGGCATCATTCCCTAAAACTCCTTTCAAACTTGGATCCACTTTACTTATCCTGTGTTTTCTTGCGTATCGAGGTCACGCACATGCACATGGAGGCATTATCTGTAGAAACAATTTGTTTCAATTGAATTAAACTAACTGCTACTAACGTGCTAACTAATAATATCCCACTTAGAGCGAAGAATACCACACACATTTTAGATCCTAGATTTCTAAAACCCCACTCAATTAATGTAATACAATTTCTAACTACCAATAAGCCAATTAGGTTGGTTGACTAAAGGAATAAGATAATTAAATATTTTGTCTACCTAATTCACATTTGATGCTTGTGTCATCTGTGCATTCATTACAGGTAAGACCGTGCCGTTGTGGCAAGACTAAAACTTATTATTCCTTTGAATGCAATACTTATTCATCATTTGGTAATGTCTGTTCTTCCGCAAGCTAGTAGTGACGGCATACATTTGCAAACTATTCCTTCTTGGCTTATATTATTCTAAAAATGTGTAGTGTACCAATTTGGGCACACTAATTACGGAGGACATAGTAAACTAAATTAGTAACAAAGTACCTTTCTTGTGTGGAATGAATGATGTGATACATTAAAAATGAAAATGAATGGAGCTACCTAAACGATCACAGAAGCATAATATTAATATGAAATCTAATTCAGTATTAGTATGTGCATATATAATTATTACAGAGACATAGACACAAGGAATACAAACACATTATCATGATGAAATAGTTGGAGGTGATGGGAAGTGGCAAAATCAAAACATTTTGTTTCTTTTCTATTAGTTTGCAGTAGCAATAATGGCAAATGTGCCAGTACCATTTTAGTACCACACTATCACAATCCATAAAAAGGTAAGTATACATACCATACTATGCTCAACTGCATCTCTTCCCATTTAAGGCAAACGATAATTATTTTCAAAGCGATACTTTAAGGAAGCTAACTGACTGTAATTATCGATATGTATGTGTATATATGATCACACTACTATGCTATAGCTATATGAATAAACTAGTCTTACTGACACACTCCATTTAAATCATCAGAAAAGACAGCTAGATAGAAATCCTTTGTAGTTCAAATGTAAAGTAATAGCAAAAGTAATCGCATGAAATACATTAGTCAATTTTTTCATAGCACAAACTGGCAATTTTGCTTACCGAAATCACTGTAAGTTTTGGCAAGAGGCTGTCCAAAGCAGGAGGATTCTATTGTGCATGCCTACATGCAAAGTGCAAGGATGAATAATGACAAACTATTATAATGCTCTTCCTTTTTTGTTTTCCACTGACGACAGTGCATTATTCTACTGCTAAATACTAAATCATCCCTTGCCCACTGTCAACCCTGCTTTGTTGATATTACTATTCATTTATTATAATCAACTTAGCCATTGTGACTAATTTTTTATACACAGTCCCATGCAGTTTCAGTATCATAATTATAGCATCTTTAGAATCGGTATTTATCAAGTATTTCAGCAAACGCATTTTGCAGCCATTCATTCATGGTGGCTCGCACGGAATAATCAATCCGTAACAAAAAATGATAATATGATTAGTAAATATAGTTGAGCATATACAAATTATATTTCTAAGAAAAGAAGAGTACTGCAGTGCAATTCGTTACTCCATACTCAGTCTATAATTTTTAAATAAAGAGGACTTTTCCATCAAAAAATCTGCTGTACAGACTTGTACTGAAGAAAAATGTTAAGAAAAATGAAGGCATATCTGAAGCCGAAGATTTATAGACAGAATGGAAGGATTAATTTTTAAATTTATGAAAAGAGTACACTGATATAGGTCATTGCTAAAAGAATTTACCTAGAAAAAATATTTTCTTGTGAGGTTCAGTAAATCACAAGTTTGTTTGTGGCAAATATAGGAATGGCTTTTTTCTGGGATATATTTGTGTTCAAGTGGTTAGCAGTTGAAGATTACCATAATTGAGTTCGTTTTGCTTTCACTGCATTAATCATCTCTGCATGTATTTCTCGTAAAAGTAATTTTGTGGAATTCTTACTGCGATAATTCTTCTCGCCTTAGCTTTTAGTTTGATGGACTGCTTGTAGGTAGGTTTTGTATAATATGGCTTAGTTAACCCGAAATAATAAATAATGCAGATAGACACAGGTTTGTTATTTGTACTTGTTTTTAGGTTGTGCCGACTTCGCTATGCTCACTTATTCATTCATACTTACTTAGGTATGTATCGGATTCTTGCTAACTTTTCTTTTTCATGGTTCTACGTACAATGCAAGTGAAATAAGTCAAAAGAGCAGTTAGAGACGACGAATGTAGTCTATAAGTAAGTTATTTTATTTTAATATTGCGATTGCGAACAAGTACTTGAGAAGTGAAGGTATACAGTAGGTCGCATGTGTACTATTGTCAAGATATAAATGTTTGCGGTGTGGTGTGCAATTGTAATCTGATCCTAATAAATAGATAGCTAGGTTAGGCAGATTGAATGATCGATCGTCTCACATTTCATTCTAACCGTTCTCTCTAGCTCATCTAATAATACCATATACGTTATATTTGAAGTAAAGGCATTGTGAATCTCTTCGGTATGTGGTTTACTTTAGATTTCGAAAGAGATAGACAATAGACTAAAGTGGCACTGCACTACTATTAATAGCAGAGTTGACTTGACTTATTTTATTGTGACTTGTGAGTAGAGCAAGGCAAGCCAAGAACAAACGACTGAGCTAAACAATCAGTCATCACACATTACTACGCATATATATTTATAGTAGCTATCAAATTCTTCTATTTATTGTTATTTAGAATTTCAGTCAAGTGACTTATTTAATACAATAAAACCCAGGTAAGGAGTAAGTAGTAATGCAAATTGCAATCTGTCTTAGATCACACTTGAAGTAAATGAAGAATCATGTCCCTGCTAACAGCTACAAATATCACGGGAGCCATGATGAATGTACTTAGTTGTAAACATAAATAGTTTGTGTAAATAATAGGCAAATGAGGCTAAAATGAAATCACAATGCAAATAGGCATTTGTCTAAATACAAAGATTCGTTTTCATTGCTACAGTAGACACTACAGACAGATGAACAGATGCATTACAACTTACATTTACATTAAATTACAGCCATTACAAAGATATGCTAAATTATTTGTAAGAAAGCTATAAGCCATAGTAAATAGATCATTGTTCTCCCCACTCAATTGAATTCAGGATTTTTTTTTGTTTGCGGACAAGACGAGTTTAGACGAGTGGTCTGCTGGTCCTGTTGTGAGACTGAATTTTGCAAGACAGCTTTTACTTGCAAATGCTAATAATATGACATTCATATATATGTCTTAGAATAAATTATACTTAGGTATATAGTCATTATTTTAGGTCTAAACTTAGTTACTGTAATGTCCTTTCAGATTGTGCAAATAATTTATAAAAGGACAATGATAGTAGGACAGAGAATATATTGAGTGAAATGACAGTAGAACAGACTTATTTATAATACAGAACAGATGCATCATGGTTAAATGATTTGGTTTTGCACTTGATGCGATAGTTTCAAAGATGATACTGTAAAAGTAGTACACGAATAAATCATCGCTACTTTACTTAATGGAAATGAAAACAACGTAGGAAAGCATGAAGGTAAGTCTATTAAATGAGACACAGAAATGTTGTGCAGTAAAAGTTCACTCTTGCTTTGAAAAGCTGTTAGCAAAGATTTTGCATAGCACGATACACCACACGATAGATATAGTACAAGTCATTGTCAATTAAATTGGGTTGCTGTAGGTATTTTCAACACACAGCAGGTAGGCCGCAGAAAATACAAATAATATGACTCAATTTGTCTTCGTTTAGGATTTACAGCAATTGTTGCTCATTCATACTCATTCAATTTCTCAAAAGGCTTTTCTAAAACCAGTCAAACACAAACACAACCGTGACAAACACCTACAGTAGACTCTTGAGTCTGAATCAATGGACTCTTTTCTATTTATTTAAAAATATGCAATGTAGCATACGCATACAGAATGACTGAATTCAAAGCAGCTGTATAATGATATCTTCAATTGTAATCCAGGTGAATTTATCACTTGCAATTGTAAGTTGTAAAGGATGTTCTAAAATAGTTCTTCTTGTAGCTCGTATCTTGTATCACTATCTTGTCTATTTTATTTAGAACCCTCAAATATAAGTAAGTTAAACAGTAATTAACGTTAGATCAAATTATTTTATTACTAAAGCAGTCAAATCTATCTGGGAAGGCGAATTTTGAGTATAAACAATAGTATGCGTTTTTTTAAAGGAAACGTGTACCTAAATGGGGAAAAAAATTGTATCAGGGAATATCTGATGATCAGCGATACAGAAATAGCATCAAGGGACATAACCCTGTGTATAGTAAGAAGGTATACTTGTGTAATTAGGATGTAGGATAATTTGCATTGTCGAATTGAAGGGTAAAATGTTAATTTGCTGAAATAAAAATTGATTTGAAGAAGAATGAAGGAATTAATGGTTTTATACGCATTTAGGTAGGGACAGTGCTTGTTAAGCATGGTCATCAGCCTTGATTATTTGCATTTATAATAGGATTCAAATCAGCACGTAGTCCACACATTGGCATAACGCATGTCATACGAAATATTTATTGATTAAGAGAACTTGAAGGATTTCAAGTTAACTCAATCCACATACAAAATAGATAATATGACATTCGAAAGATACAATTTAATTTAATATCTATTATCCATTCGCATTGAGAATTCGAAAAAAATGACTGTTTAATTATATTGACACGACAGTTAGAAACTCAGATGAAATTCGCATGAGAATCTAAAGGGAGTAGAATACAATGGGTTCTGTTAATAATATGTATAGAAACACTAATAAACTTGTTAATTATTATTGTCATTGAATTGAAATATGCATAAATTAATAACTACTAGACTTCTCATATAATATGTATACTGACGATAATGGGGTGTACATTACTCTAATCCAAGTATCCCTCATTTGATTTGCCTTTATTTGTCTGTATTAGAAACGTAGCCGTGTATATAGAAATGATACCTACTCTCTCTTTTGATCATTCTGATGATATTGAAGTGGATCTAGACATTCTTCATATATTTTATATGTAAGAAATGGTCTAATAACTACATTAAATATTAATATTCATCAAGATTATTATACTATCACTAATGTATCAATTCATACTACTAACTAGCAGCTATCTCCTAATTCTAATGTTGCACAAGATTACTTTTCGACGTGTCCTGTCTACTCTGATGCATTAATTTCAGAGAACGCTCATGGCAAGGCAAAATTCTAGCTATAGTCGAATCCAATATGCGTGTGTGGCATATACAGTCAGTTATCCCGAATGTGTTAACTTGCATTCGCAGAGATAGAAGGAGGAGGTAAATGTGAGATAAAATAAAAAAAGGTAAATCAAATCACGCTGGCACTCTCATAATATTATGTGGGTGTGCATTATATTTTATGAAAAGTCAAATCCATATACTGACCATTTTGTTCTGCTCTGTCTCTCTATCATAATGTGCTGGTAATTACAAAGTTCTACCTTCATTTGACTTCACCGCTTGCTTGAACACACTCACATTCACAAAAGTTAGGAAGAAATAATAATATTATGTGCATTATAACTGCTGAAGTGCAACTGCCATGAATAGTAATTTGCGTAGCTATGCATAATATGTAAATGTAGACAAAATGATAATGTAATATGGCAAAAACAAAGGCTTAAACTTCTTATTGTTATTGTGTCTTGTATATCCTTAATGCGTATAAATTGCTTCTATTGTACGGTTAAAAGAAAGAAAGGAGTGTATAGGATACTAATGTTATTGCCCACTGGATGGTCAACTCTTTTATAGTTACAAATAATATCATCTTATTGTTGGAACATTGTATTGCAGGTGCAAAAGCTGTAATTATTAGTAATGCAGTGTATCTAAAGGTACAAGTACAATAATAAAATCACAATTACATTGAAACATACGCAAGGTAATTCCTCTAAGGTGATTAATATTCAGAGTAGAGTGTATACCTACCTTTCGTGTATTTATTTATAAATGATAGGCCCTTTTTGACCATTACTGTACAATTATTTGCATAAAAGCTACCAAATTAGTATTTTTAAACACACAATGCAATTTCTGAGACATTCATGCATATAGGTTACATGCTCACGCTATTCAAATACATTACATCACCATCCCCACCACCACAATGTCACCGTCACCTCGACTCTAACTTTGTACCTTTGAATAACGGTAAAATTACTAATACATTGCCCTCCCGTCCCTCATTTTATTTACGTGTCTTATTGGGAGTGTTTGTTACTGTTATGCCTTCTATACTTGTAGGACTTGCACGTGTGCTTCACTATAGTTGAATTCTTTGACACATATCTCTTAGATAACTATCTGCAAATCCCAGTAAGCTCTATACATGATCCTACCAATATAATTTACTATACAAAACACAAATAAGTAACTGCAATTACATTTACAATACAAAATGTTGCACCTTTACGTGAGATACGCTCACACATGTAGCAACAAATCTGTTTTTTTTTCCTATGACATTCAACAGTACGACCAGGTCAGGAACATATTATCGCAGTCATTCATATAAACATGTGCACGCTCATAGTAGTCGTCGTCCGTCTCGTAATCTGTAATAAAGGTGAACTTGGACTGACACACTCCAAGTCCATGTCGTGTGTGCAAAATAATAACACTCACTTAATTGTACTTTTCTGCCACGTCATAGCTATATTATTCAGATATATACGTTTATGACATTAGATACCGGCCCTACCATTAGAAAATAACATAATCCTTCCGTTTAGGACTTACCAAATATGTGACTGTTTAGTGGTAGGTAGTTGACGAGACATAATGCTACCTTGTATTATTCACTAAGTGTAAAATTTTTCGCATCGAATAATGGAAATGACAGACCAATTCCGAAAGTTTCTAATATGGTCATTATCTTGAAACAGGGGAATTATAACTTTAAAGTCTCGATGACCAACAAACTTTGGATTTCCTGTATTTTCGGCAGCTTGACTCTGTATATTGATACACACTCATAAACGTATAACTATAAACGTATCGGCCAGTACAAATAAAACCTATTCTACGATTCTATCGCTATTATTTGGGATAAAATATTATATAGTCAATAAAAGTAGGTTTAGTACCAATAGTACGTCGTTTTCTCATATTGCATCTTGCTAATAGTCAAAGTCAACACTGCAAAACTGCTGATAGCATTTACTTGACAGGCAAAGTATAGCTATAGTTGTTGTCGACAAGGAGGACGTGGTGCACGAGTCCCCGTCAGAAATCATGTCACGATTTGATGACAACGGAGTGATTTGACTGAAGAGTAGAAAACTCCCAAGACTGACTCTTTTCTGTTTGACTATCACATAAACACACTGTTGCTTCTGTATTTTTCCAACTGTGTAGTGTTAACATACATACATAATTATGCATCTAACATGTACTTGTCAAACTGAAAGACGCAAAAAATTAATATCCTGTATTCATGAACATGGGCAGTTCCTTTTTCAAATTAAAGAGCATTAGATATCCGTTACAATTATTCAAAACATCATAAAACGCAAATATTTAGTTGTTAATTGTTAAGTAGCTTTGCTTTTTACAGATTACAGATACACGTCCCAGATTCATTCTGAATTCTCAATGCGTTATATAGTAACAGAGTTTTTATATGTATAAGGATATTAGTTTTTGTTTATAGAAAGCCTGTTTGTATGACTGCATAATTAAGTCTTAATTTCCATTTTTGAATGATTTACTTTGCATGCCAAACAAGGCCCCCTAATTTGATATACATTTGTAGGAAAAGTTGAGTTTTAATTTCCGGTTTAACTTTGCATTGTTATAGTTTTAATTACAGACTTGCCCTTTAGCTAGCATAAACTTTTCTTTAATTTCACGTAATCTTCTTGCTGCACCCACCTACTTAGTATGCTGTAAAGTGTAACCACGTTTCCGTAAATGTACTGTCTATTTTTGCAAATGAAAGTCACACTACACTGTAAGAATTTGCGCATGCTAAAACAACTAAACCTGCATAAATAGACATTTAAACACAATGCATGAAATCCGTTTCACTGAAAAAATGACAATAGCGGAAATTCATATGCGTTAACTGCTTTGGTGTAACAATGATAGCATAGTGAAACTACAGTATTACACTATATTCAAAAAGACTTTTTTATGAAGCTGTACATTGAACAAGCACAGAGATAATATGCAAAAATATTCTACTTGTTCTGTGCACACGGCAAATAATATGTAATGCTCTGCACTTTGCATTAATTTGCATTATGCATGTTAATTCACTCGTTATATTTAGATAACAACTTGTTAGCTAAGTAGTCTGAAAAAACGAAAATAATTAAATTAATGAGGGGAGTAAACCGTACAAATAACTAACAGCCATTTCGCTTCAAGAAATGCACTATAGCCAATAATATGGTTATTAGTACAAGAAAAGGCTGAATATAAATGAGCTAATTTATATTTGCAATTAGCCATTCCTTGAGATGCATTATTTTCTGTCTGCCCTAGTTTGACAATTGAAAACAGTAGATGTACCACCTCTTAATTCCAGCTAATATTAAATTCAAATATATTTTACTATAATAAATCGTGTTCGCTAAGTAATTATTATTTAACACGCTACTTCGCTCCTCCTTTGAAAATACACTCCTCAATACGTCATATTCAAAAATAGGTCTAATATTGTATGTAATATTATTGTAGTTGGAAAAATAGCAACTTACTGCAATTTCCCAATTACTTGCCAAAAGTAAATTTTTTAAATCATAATACAATTCTTTGTAAGACCATTTGGATCCATAACATTTTCGTCCTAATAACTATTTCCTTCATTGTTATCTGTCTCCGATTTCCACAAGAAATTATATTTTAGATTACACATTGATCACTAGGTATCCTACTTGTCATACAATCATGCTAATAATATGTCTGACACATTAACTAAGGTTAAAAAGTCTCAATACCTGCGCTGTTCTTTCGATAGGTCATATGAAAACATAATTTTTGCGTTTTTAACGGATAACTTGCGCTTTTAAAGCCGTATATAACACATCTACACTATGCATTGCTTTGTTTTTTGGCAGTTCACATTTTAACTGTTACAGTGCAGATGAGACTATACTAATGCTAAATGGTTGACAGGAAAGTAGATATGAATGTAAAGAAGTGAATATGTAATGCATATCTTCTTAACAGAGATAAAGATAACTCGAGGATACTTAAAATTACGGTATATGACAAGAAGAAGGCGAGGTGGTGTTATTTCGTCCATCAATTAAATTCATCTTCACACTGTATGCAATGCAATCCATCGCAAGTTGTTCAAGTGAAGTACATATGTATACACAGACAAGTTATACAATAGGAGCGCTAACTTATACAAAGGCCATTCCTATCAGATAAAATTACTGTGAAGTGTAGGACATGCGACAATTTCGTGAATTCTTTTCACGACACATAAAATGGCAGTAAAGAGATCTCCCTTTAGGCAGTGCAGATGCGTTTCTTCCTATTACACAACCCAACTTGTCTTGTTTCAATTTTGAGAAGCGGACAAGTTGACTCCTACTTCTAGCTTGCTCCTATAATCAAAATGATAACTACGGAAGGACTACTACAACGACTACAACCTCAAAGATTACCACAATCTATTAATCCATAGTGCTATCTATGTAGCTCTCAAAAACACACAAACACATTTTAATGTCTCAAAAATATTTTTTAAACCCATGTTATCAATGCAATGTATACATGTAGAAAAGAAAGGACACTAGTTTAAAATAAAACTGTTTTTAAGATATGCTGTTTTCCTATCAGTTTAGAGAGTTAAGATTCATACCTACACATAAATGGTACACATATTATTACAATTAGACAGTAATTTATAAGAGAAATTACGTAAAATGTTATTATAAATAGTTACCTATAATATACTACGCACGATAGTGTCATGTAGTGAATAATGAAGGACAAGTACCTATTCATGTATATGTCAACATTCTAGAGATATAATGTGAGAATAGTGTTCGTAACATGTGAAATCAGATGTACTTAAAATTTATCCATCTGTTGTATTACTGGAAGCTATGCATTAGCTTTGAAATTGAAAATGATCCTGTAATAAGGATTTAGACAACAATAGAAGAATTGGTTGCTAAAAAGTGAATTGAATAGATGTGCACGTCGCAATCGCAGAAATGGAGAATGGCAACTGCAAAACTAAGGAGTCGTAGATTAGTGGAGGAGTGTAGAAGAGAGTCAAATAAAAAGCCCAAGAATGCTGTGATATTTTTTGCACTCATTTGTACACTTCAACTTGACAAAAGTGAAAACGCCTGCTGTGGTTCACTCTGCGACTCATCAGCCTACTCAACCTAGCGCCTAGCACAATACAATTCGCAATTTAATATTCTCTAATCTCATTCATTAGTGCTACTATTATATTGGAAGCCAACTTGCAAAATTTTGTGAATGATGCTTGCTATACTCTAATGCAACTAGGTAGGTACCTATATATAGAATTACATGTGTGTGAAAATATGTAGCCGACAGCCGCTAGCCGAGCTGTCTACTTTTACAATAGTTGCTATTTATGTTCCTGTATCTTTCCCATTCAATTTCATTCAGTCATTCTTCAGTTAACACACTAACAGAATATTTATTGCACGTAGATTTTGATATCATTCCCACTTTTCACACTCTTTTGATTCCTAATCCGACTACTCACTCTCAGCTACTACAATCATACCATTTACAAAAGCTATAATTCTTGATTGTTCTTATCGTAGCGTAGTTAGACTTTTGTGAGCTATAACTTACTCTTGGGATTCATGCCTGGGTTAATTAATAGTAATTTACATTTGTATCTGCATATAAATACGCATTGTATAAAGTAGCGACTGATGTAAATACCTGAGTAAGTACTCTTGTAAACAGATAACCTGAATATTTTCATACTTTTTGGCAAACGTACGAAATGGAAACTATGAATTCCGAATGTTGTTGCTCTTCGCCGAGAGTAAAACAATCTAACATTTTGTACTAATGGCTAACTAGCACAAGGAAACTGAATATTTACATCGAACTAACAAGTAAACAATGTTTTTATCCAAGAAAAAAAGAATAAATGTTTAAACAGCTATGTAAACATTGTTTTAATGTTTTCTCTAGGTTAATGGTTATTTTTTATAGGGAAGGTTGAAGAATACAATTAGTTTCACTGTAACTTACGATTTCCCAAATATTTGCTGTTATGAATTGCTAATCAGCAATTTGCGAAAAGGAAGAAATTATCATATTGGGCTCTACAGGATGGAAGCATTAATTAAACTAATGGACTAATTAACTAAAATGTTCTACAAATCATTAGTGAGTAATAAGAAGACTAGAGAAAAGCACACAGGTGCCCTTATTCTCCCAAATTATTATTACTAGAAAAATAAATTAGGTTTTCCATGGTCATATTTTGTAAAAATGGCACTAACACTTCCTGAAAAAGTTCCCCATTCTTCTACCTGCATCTGTAAAATTCTTTATCCCGTGATAATTATCTCTAGAATTTTAGGAATTTTCCCCCTATCGTTGCAGAGAAATGGAGATGCGCCCTGCTTTCTGTCAGATAAAAAATATTCATTTTTCTACTTTCATGGTGCCCTATTACTTTGGGTGGAAATTATTTCCACAATAATGTGCTTTTATTTTTTGGGCAACTATTTTGGAGCATTCTACGCTGGAACAGAACTCGTTGTGTCATCTTTACAAATACAATGTAGTTACACCCTATTAACACTATTAGTTGGAAATGCCTTTTTTAAACGAGAGAAAATAAAATCCTTGTATTCTGAATTGATCCGGGTACACTACAAGTTATTACATCACGAATATAAACTTCCAGGTATTGCTTTGGAATACAAAATCATCTGCGAACGAAAATATCGAAAATTACAGAGAAGAATAATACCACTATTTATAGCAACAATTGTAATTCACGGAGCCGTATTTTCTACATATTTTGTTTTGCATTTTGGATCCACTTGCCGCAAGGCTGTCCCACACCCTGAAGCTGCCAGTCCTTTTTGTAAAAGTATTCCACTGTTTGTAATGATGACAATATTTTCATTCATTAGAATTATGGCCCCTCAAAGTTTCGCTGTTCTATTTTCTGCATTTTGTTACGTAATTTACATGGGATTTACTTACGTTACTTCTTGCATAAAAGAAATTATGATCTCGGAAGAGGTTGATGAAAAGTTAATTTTACAAAACGCTGCACTTAATGCAAATCAGTCGGAACAGCGATTGAATGATATTGCCAATGAATTTGAATTTTTACGCATCGTGCACCAAGACTTCTGTGATATAATGGAAAAGATGTCGAGCGTTTTTGGACTGCCGGTAAAAACTGCTTAATGTTTTAAATTTAATTATTTGCTGAGTTATGCCAAAAAAATCTCATCTTCCATAAAGTTCTTATAGCATTTGTTTCATATCTAAAGAATCGAAATTACTCACTTGGAAAACAAATTTTTAGATTATGGCTGCATTGGTTATGGGAGTAATCTCAGTATCAACAGGAATTTACTCAATCCAAGCTGGACTCATATTCGATAAAGCTGGACATTTCCATGAGTATTCCGGAGTAGAGTTAGACATCCAGAAATACTATTACGATTTATGGCTGGTACTTATATACCTATACACTGTACAAGTCCTTACGATTTTATACTTTGGGCAGTTGGTTACTAATGCTGTAAGTTTTTCTGAAGTTTTTTCGATTCGAAGCATGAAAACTGTTTATGCACTGATTGCATATATTTTATTAATCACAATGTACGGTCCTCTCATTTTTAGGGATCTTCTCCAGTGAAATATTTAACGAGCTCAAGATTCAATAGCATTAACTTGAGCATGGATAATCAGGTATAAATTATTTAATGTGTTTTTCACACTATTATTGCTGTATAATAATATGCCCGCACACTTGTACTTACTGAAATGATTGTCATATAATTGTGTTATGATCAGATTATCCATTTCATTGATAAACTTGGACACAGCAGTCCTACAATTAAAGCCCTTGGGATGACGACAATTGGAATGAGTCTTGTGGCTACTTTAGTCACCACTGTAACGACTTACATTCTTGTCATGATCCAGTTCAAATTCAGCAATGACTAACTCGGAGTGTTGTAAGTGCACCTAATTTATCGAAAAGTAAAATTAGAATTTCACATTCATACATGCCTGCCTACCCTGTATTACATTTATTGATATAGAATTAATTAATTTATAAATATTCATACAGGTGCTAGTTCCTTTTTCATGTTAACTTAACTCACAATGTTAACTTAATTCAAATACAAGGTCGAATTTCAAAAGTAGTTGTACAATTAGGCAGTACAATTAGTTTTTTCAGCAATGATTTGTCATGGGCTTCTAGTAGCTGCCTGCTCGCCGCATAGTATAATGGTACTGCTTAGATTTACTAAAATGTTAACGATGTACTTTGTAATTACGAATAGTGAAAAAATAAATCAAGGTAAGGAAAGAATATTGTCATTCAGTATGGGATTAAAATAGTATTTATTTTCGCAAGTTTGCCCAACTGCTGTTTTTGAATCTCTTTCAGGTTCAGTAGTACATTATTCGTAGATATTCGCATTACGCACGTAGATGCTATTGAGAATGTTCGTTGGGTGTGGGTGGGATGGGATGGTGAAGTGGGAAGGTGGAATGAAATGCCGTATGACTCTAGACAAAACCCGCTGTTCGCATTATAATTGTTTACTCAACTTTTCTCAGAAGCTGAAATGTGAGCTATAAACCTAATTTCTTCATTTTCCACTTCTTTGTATCGACATGTGTGTAATTGTATAGGAATCTAAAGTTCGTTGTGTAGTAGTTGGAGTTTGAGATAGAGAAAATAATTACCCCCAAGTCAACAGTACAACAGAAGAGCAGAATAGATGTAACATGTTAAAAAGACATTGTGACAATGAGGCGACACGATAAAACGTGGACATAACAATCATGCCAAGCAGAATAGCTTTGTAAACATCTAGTGTATACTTAATGACACATTGAAACGAAGATGAAACAGTAATGTAAACTAGACAACATCATGGAATTAACACTCTTTTACCAGAAAGAGGAATTGTTGTCTTTACTGTATACGTAAGAGTCGTCTCAATACCTGCATAGCATACATTATTTACTTTATTTCTGGTAAACTATAAATCCAAACTGAGGCTAAACGATAGTTTGCCAAATTATATAGGTAGATAAGTCGAACCTTTTCATAATATGGAAGCGACAAAGGCAAAAAAGCAAGCTAACAACTTCATTTTCTCATTGTCAGTTATTTTATTATTACTTGCTAAAGCTATGCATACTGGCTTGGCTGGTTTTCGCACTCCTGGTCCTAACTAAAGAGTTCCTCGTGTCTCTACTTTTCCATTTATAATCTATGTAAACTTAGTAACAGATTCAGGGTTTACCTACCTGTTTTACTTCACATTCTACTTCACTCTTATTCTTTAAGATCCTACACACGCTGCATAAGAAAGGGTCTTATGATCTGCAATAAGAATTACGACTACAATGACAATTGGCTGACAGATGTTGATCTGACAATGCGATATGCATCCCTAATAAGTAATTGCAAAATGATTTTCAAGATGACAATCAGTGCAGATGCAGTGCAACATGCCGTTCTACTGAATCTATGTGTAACAGCAATGAAACTAACACAAATCCTTCACGTATTTAACTGTTCTATCTGTCAAACATCAAATGTCAATGTATGCTGCAATCTCTAATTTCTATTACATTTTAATGATGTACATTTTAAAACTACGTACCAAAAATACAGACATAAGCAAGTGAGTATCATTATTGTTATTGTTAGTTTAAGATTGAAAATTATATTTTAAAGAATGCTTCATCGGCTAAAGATTCCTAATTCCTATCGAGGAGGATGTGCATAGCCGCTTGCTTAACAGAACAATAAATTTCTAATCCTGCTGTTTAATGCGCACGCAAAACTAATTTTCATTTTCAGAGCTATGTTCACTATGAAACATTATGACAGATTCGATGGTTTTCTAACAATGTGCAATGAATGCAATGAATCTAATTCGTAAGAAATGAGCAGTAATAAATTGCAAGTTTCGGCAAACGTAAAGCCCATATTCACAAATATTGAGTCTATTCATGTTCTGTGAATTGTAATAAAACGGGTGATGCAACAGAGAATTCGTAATTTTAATGACCTGTTAAATAATCCCCATTAGATTTCCACTAATGACATTTTTCGTTGAGATAAAAGATAATAAAATCCAAGAGCATCAGAATGTCTACCAGTCCTCATATGGTCGTTTATGCAAGAAGTTACATCTAAACCATGAGTAATCGCTCTGAATTGAATTGATGTTCTTGAGAACTTAATGCACATTTACCTCTCTCTTCAATTTTACAAGTCACGTCAAGAATTAAAAAGATTCCATTCTATCTATCATTGAGTTCAAGTCATCTAGCATCGTAGACATAAATAAATTGACTCATAAGATCGGAAAGCTAAAGAAGTTGCCCTAAAAACTATTTGCAGTCTCTCTTAGCACCAGAGATGATAAACATGACATTATGAGACAAAAGTATTAAAGACATGAATATTATGACACGAAATAGCTAAGAAATGAAGAAAATGAGTTCAATTTAGACGTAAATGAGTAAACCAGAGCAAAGTACACCAATTTAGAAAATCACTGGCTCATTTGTCATCGACAGAGAAAAGGCTTTGTGTTCTAAACTTCTAATGCATTATAGATCCTTCTTTATACATTTCTTAACTTTTAGTTCAAGCTGTAAACAAAAATGTGGTCCTTTTGCTAAGACCAAAGAGTTGATGTGCACTTATCAGATATCAATCCAGTTTTTTACAGATAGTAATAGTAAATGAAGCTTATAGGTGATGTGAAATATGGGACACGCATGCCTTTATAGATTAGAATATGTATGTGTCTCGATTATTTTCCATTACGGTACAGTTTTTTGACAAGTTATTTAGCTTGTCTCCTGACTATGTCCATTACCTAACGAATATTACATGTAAAAGTCAGCGAAAAAGAATAAAGAGGTGAATATGTATTAGGAGAGTGCATTACTAATGTCAAACAGCTTTAGTATTCCAGTTGTGACATGAGCTAAAATTTAATTCGAGGTGGAGTGAAATAAATTGAAGTTTTAAGCTTCGAACTACTTACTTATACATTACATAGAACATAACCAGGACAAAGTTCTTATAATAATACACTATACTGTTACAATCCCTATATAATATATTGTCATGCTTGTAAATAGATCTACTAAGCTGTGCGTGCGTACAATAATTTAATAGATTATAATACTTTCTTAGTGCACAAATTGATATAGACATTGAGTAATGTTAGTTGAAGTGCAAGCTAACATGAATTTGGCAAACATTGAAAACCTGTATGGCCATTTATAGGAGATATTATTATATATTATTAACTATAGCCTTTTCATGTGCATTGCATTTCTATGCCTCTAAGTAATGTGTGCTCACTGTCCCATTGTGCATAATATAATGTTATATAATGGATTGACGTTGACAAGTCCATTTCACCACTTTGATCTGAGAACCAAGAAAATTGTTACTCTTTCTACTATAGTTGCAACACAGAGAGACAAAGTACAGTACTCACTTGTTTACCTACTCCACAAATATCAATGTTTATATCACGAGCAACCATAGAATTACAAAGTGAAGCAAACTACACACAGCACCCTCACCTTGTCCTGTCTACCTTTTTCATTGCTATTTACAATAATTTCTATGCCACATTCTTGATACCTACGCTTTTTATTATCAATGTAAAAGCTTCTTTCTCAATGATAAAAGAGTAGAGGCAAATGCATAATAGACACTTTTTGGTAACTCACTTTGCAGAGATTAATTTCTAACTTTAAATTAAACTTGGTTTAAAAGATAAGAATCCCAGGTGTAAGGAATTCAATGAAAATGCAATGTGATAGCGATAGCATGACGAATGCAAACTCAAACTACACATTTATACCTCACACATTCACATTTCTGGTAGTAATGCATAGCTGCATGTAGCGTTGTTTGTTGTTCTTGTTGATGGTAGATATTATTTGTAGTAAAAGAAAATTGAATTTCTCTCTTTAGAGTAGTGATATCATATCATAAGACTTGTCTCTCATGTCATTCGTGTATCCATATGCATAATTACAATCATATTACTTGTCAATTAGTTTAAAGAAAGCCTAAACTGCATTAACTGAGTTCTATCTTATCTTAGTACTGCACATTAATCAACAATGCAAGTCTATCTGAAGAGATTATTACACAAATAATTATGCATTTAAAATCGTACTACGCTGTCAACATGTAAATTATGATAATTACAATTCACTTATTGTAATACTACTAAAATGCACATAGACAATGCATAGAATCTTATCTAATAAGTTTTTACCTGTGTCTGTTCAGTGTACAACATTATCTGTGCAAGATTTTCAGATAATAATAAACCGTTGTAAACGAATGTAACGAAGAGGGAACATGTACAGACAGAGTCTGTGATTTCCATAAAGACAAAT
>JAAAYG020022736.1:0-18045 GCA_009936455.2 Tomocerus minor | reverse complement strand
CTGAAGGCATTTCCAAGAATCACGTGATGGAAATCCCGCCCAGTGTTCGTACTGCTTTCAGTCAACAGTCGTTCGTATTCGTGGGTCCACACACCTGAGAATACTCCCGTATTGCTGCCTTTCAATTTGTCGGGATTAATTCCCGCGTTTTCTAAAGCTTCCCAAGCAACTTCCACCATTAATCTTTGTTGAGGATCCATAAATGATGCTTCTCGAGGACTTATGCCAAAAAACTTTGCGTCGAATTCGTCAATCGGACATTTCAGGAATCCTGCCTTGATAGAAGTGTAACGGGGATCTTCACTAAAACATTCTGGGAGTCGTTCCAGAGGAATTGATGTTATTCCATCTCCTCCAGTGTCCAAAAGTTCCCAGAATTCGTTGATGCTGTTTGCTCCTGGAAATCGACAACTTTGTCCCACAATAGCAATAGAATCGTTGATTTCATCTTGTGAATGATTGTCCACTGGTTCGTTTGTAGAGAATCGACTTTTCAACTTCCAAATATCGATGATTTTCATGTTGACCTAAAATGAAACAGAGTATAATAATATAATTAATTTATAGAATATTTTATTGAATAACAAATAAATTCAATGCGCAGTTGTAAAGTAGTAATTGGAAAATTTGGAAATATGAGGTAGAAATATGACTGAAATTGGAAATCAGGTTGATTACACGATCACAAGGCATCCGAGGAATATCAAAAGCTCAAAATAACATTCATATTTTTCAATTTGGCCGTTTGCAGTAAATTATGGCGCTTAGAAAAAATCAACTTACTTCTCGAAGGGCAATGCAAGGGAGAACATCTTTGCTGAACATTTCTATCCAAAATCTATTGAAACACTGAAATAGAATTTCTTTTATTATGCAACGATATTTTTATGTAAATTCGGGGGACTCGAAAGCATTTAACTCGTGTAGACTTACATTATCACTTCCCACAGTGTCCAACATTTTAACGTCATATAAATAGCGCCAAGGTGTGATGTCCATCAAATTCCAGATTTTAGCATCGATGTTCCAAAACCTACATTTGTGATAACCAAATATTACACGCTGTTTACATAACTGGAAGTTTACAGGACATGCAGAACAAACACGGTTTCGAAAGAATATAAATGCCAGAGTATCGGCGCGTGTGCCGTATATGCGGCCTGCCGTTTACTGCCGTAAATGCCGCACAATTTTTAATTGCGGCATGCCGTAAATACCGTAAAAGCCGTAAATGTATGCATGTATGTAAATTATATATGTATATATATACATACATAATATATTTACGGTATTGCGGTATTTACAGGCTTACAGCATTTACTGCATCGGCAATAAAAATATTTTTTTGCGCACCGACTTTATACTCCTCTGATGAATGCAAATATCCTGGACTAAATGGAGTTATCTTAGTATTCCAAATCAGCATCGGTACTATATTTTGTATAGTATGATACTATTTTTACAAAACTTGGAAAAAATATATTTACTGTTTATCCTTTCATTTATTTCCTGTGTTACCCAAATGTCAATGAAATATTACTTACTGGTCTGTATCATATTCTTTTGCGATTCTCTTAATAATATCTTCAGACTTGATTTCACTACTTGACGCACACAGCTTCATATTTTTCCAAATACTTTTGAATTTTCCATCTTAATGTAAATGGAAAACAAAATTCATTGTTATATTATGATGAAATTTTAAGATATTTTGGTATATATTTTGATATATGTTTTGAATATATTTTTGGAATACGTTTTGCTGAGATGCAAATATATATTTTTAGCTTTTAGCGCATATTTTCATACGTACATATATTTTGACCTTTTAAATAATATATCCGACATTTGTAAATGAACGCCGGTTGAATTGAAAGTGTTAGCTAAAAGCAGTTGATGTCAATAATAAAAATTAATATCTGTATGATAATCGCTGAAGATACTAAATATTTGAACAACCCATTTCCATACTTATAAAATGACACACTAAAACTGCTACATGGTAAATGACATCTATAAAAATTGCCTTTAATTCTTCTCATAATATGAAGTACGTACGAGTTTGATTCGTTGTTTAAAAAAAAGTTGATTGTATTGTTTCCGAATTTGGTTGTTTGAAAAAAAGAGCACAGAGAAAGAAGAAATGAAATTGATATTACCGTGACTATAAAGACTACCGTTGACTGTTTTCACTGCAGATACCATTTTCATGTAGATTTCATAGGAAGGTGTAGCTGCCAGCAGCAAAATGTCCTCACCATTTTCAATACTTACTGAATAGTCGTCCATATCAAATAATTCATCGCAATTTTTCACTACCTAAAATATCGAGAATAAGTCAACATTTAGATAAATACATTTAATCGCCCCCAAATATAAAAAGCTGCAAGATTTTAAATTAAGAAATTTAGAATTGTTTAAGGAAAATAACAAAAACAGCCGCAGCCGTATTGTGCCACATGTACTACATAAAATCTATGCTATCTAGCGTGATTTAAATAAATACAACTGTATGAGTATGACATGTGGTAATTTGGTAATAGTGCCAACATTTGGTAACCACCTATTTGCTATTAAATGTTTGTTCCAAATACAATAGAAAAATTTATTTTTTACCGTTAGATTCGGATTGAGAAAGATACATTTTTGGTACATGGTCAAACTCCAGATGAATATGCTTGCTTGATCCAATTCCGACAATTGGGTAGATTTAAAATCTGATTGCATGCATAGAACAACATCAAAGACATCCGACAACAGAATTCTATTAAGAAAGACAATTTTATTTAAATACTTTTTATTGAGACATTTTATCAGAAAATAATCCAAAATTGAAAGTTTGTGAACATACCGAAGAGATTGATTCATATCTTCAGGTACGAGAACGACAATCTTAGCAATCGTCACAACTCTTTTAAAAGCCTTGGCCAAAACGAGTGCTTGTAAACAAGTTTCCTCATTGTGGGTCACTGTCACCCACGCTCTCTCAGTCGCAACTGTAATTAATTAACAAAATATAGTGATTAACAATTGGGTTTGTTCACAAACAAAAATTTTCCAGGTTTAAAAATATTTTTATTGCCCCCAATAGTTTGTGACTATTGTAATTAGTTTTGGTTTAGCCTGAATTTGGATTTTAGCTTAACTGTTTCATAATGTTCTTCTACAATTGAAAAGTCAATATTTTATTTATTTATTTTGAAATACAAGATATCACCCTCGCGAGAGGTTCCTCTATATTAGGGGTACATTACACCAGTTACAGTACAATTGTTTAATTATAAGTATAGTATCTTTTGGCAGTAAAATTATGGTGATAAATGCAGTAGAATAGGTACTTCCGAATGCAAACGAAATTGGTCATAAAAAGGAGGAACAAAAGTTTCGGTTTCGTAAGGGTTGGCTGTTTCGTCATTTCCGATAAGTACAGGGATCATGATTTTAGGTTAGATACCGTATAAATTACATGACCATCCGTATCATTTATATGTTTTTCATGATTTACACGATTTATAAAATAATTGAAATTTAGTTGTACGGAAATCTGATTTACCTGGCATGATGAGCTTCTTAAAAAATATTCAGAACGAATCCCCAGGTTTTAGAGAGATGTTCCGACGAACTTCGGTATGATTTATTCCGCTCCTAAGCTTGAAATATTGTGGAGCTCACAGTGATTCTATTTAATATCAGTTTTGCTATACTGAGTTAAATATTGAAATGAAGGATTTGAATAGATTAAATTCAGTGAGAAAAACGTATCCATTTATTGCCCTTTCGGTACAGTTGGAGTGGTTGTCATATTTTTAAACAAGAAATTTCCTTACAACCGGCAACCAGAAAAAAAGCAGAGTAACAAAAACACTATGCACTTGCTATCACAAGGTGTAAAAAGCGTATCATCCCTGAAATGTAACAACAATCTGTTTTCAGGGCATTCAATATAACATGTAATAATCCTTGACACGTGTCTTCGGAAATATTTAGTTCATTTTTACTGTTGAACTACCTGGAACAACATTGTGAGATATTTTTAAGTCGCTAGAGCTTATATAATTTGAAAAGAAACTTATACCTACTTCACAATGTATAGAAACCTCTACTTTAAAAAATTATTGATGTCTACATTTTTATGATTTAATACTCAACTCGCTCACGTTCCTTTATATATATATTTTCAAAACAATAAAAAAATCGATCATTCAATATTTCAAACTTCTAGTACTTGGCTGTATATTAAAGTTTTTATATATATTCGCTAATATATAATACTAATTCAGCCATTACTTTCCAACCAGTACTTAAGTTAACCACAATTTGTAAGACAATATGATTGCCTCCTAAGTGAAGGAAATTGTCAGTGACGTAAATAAATAATATGGGTTTGGATAAAATCTTAAAACGACAGTAGAACGTTGTAAATTTTTAGTGTGCATATATCATAAACAATTGAAAAAAATATTATGACGTTGGTAGCTATTGATATAATCTTAAATTTACAGTGGAATAATTTAATAGTGTAATAGTAGGAACTGGAATAGGAGTATGAAATATTTAAATTAAAGTTGCAGTGTTATAGCATAAACGATTGAGGAAACGTGGTAAACTAGTTACTGATGTAATCTTAAAATAACATTCTCGAAAATTGCACTAATTTGTAATCTACATTGCATTTAGCTGAGTACCTCTTTCCGGAGAACATGTTTTTTATTGTAATCTGTAACTAGAATCAAATCACTACTACAATTACCTGCTGGCTCTTTAGTAATACTTAGCAGTAACTTAGAAAGAACTAGAACTGTAAAATTGTAACGAGATATTTCGGTGCTGACCTTATAATATTTTTAGCTCCAATCACATGAAAATTGTATTTAATTTCGGTCAAAATAGCTTTTTCTTAATCTTATATGCTTCAAAAAATTTAGAATGTTTTTTAAGTTGGCTTCCTAAATTGTGTCCTAAATTTTGAATTCCAAAATAAAATTCAAAAAAATTGAATCGTTAAAGAGTTGTGAGTGTTACCAGATAAACTGGATAAAAGTAGCAGACAGAGCAGACAGGGCGAAAGGGAATCCCAGTATGTACTAATTCAATTGTTAGTATTTAATATACCTGCTACAAGATATCATAGATTGCTATTACAAAAAGGAATAAATTGCCCTGTCAGTTTTCTAATCTTTTGTTCTGTCCCTTTGCCAAACTAGAAGGTTTTCTGCATGCAACTACAAACTAGCAGCATGTTTACAAAAAATGAATTTATGCATGAGTGCTTTGTAACTTGTAACTCTCTGTCCAAAACTCAATACGCAAATTAATTTCCCTAAAGGATTTTTCCATAATTATTGCTCTGGACAATAACAACATTTTGTGATACAGTTGAGTGACTGATCAAGATGTACTATGAACGCAATTGCATGAGGCAGGGCATTCCGGTATTCCCGATCTCAAATGAACAGGTGCACTAAAAATATAAAAATAATAACACCACATGAATAGTAATAATAGTAGTGCCTGCCGGGAAACAAGTTACTACTACGTAATACAGAGAATCCAACAGGTTGTGATTCAATGCTAAAATTGAAATAGTTTCTTTTCCATGGAGCATCTGAACGTCTCCGCCGACAAAACCAATAAATATAATAAAACTTTACTTGCCAATTCATTGCTTTCGGCAACCGCAGCAGCCACTGAAGTTCATTAAGGTAAAAATAAGGTACGTATCAGTCTAGCTTGCTCCTGTGCATCTCAATGTCATGGACAACATAACATCCCAAGTCCCAAATCGCTAGCCACCACTAACGAGTATACAAGAGAGGCGTTTTCATTGCCATTACGTCAAGGATTGGCAAACGAGATAAACTACTGCGAAATTATTTGGAAATAGCTATTCCCCACTAACTCTCGTACATATAGAGATGGAAGATCTAGGAGTCTTATCATTACAATACTTCGACTTTTAGATATCATGCTGGTTCATATATTTATTATTATTCGACCAAAAATTGCAGAGTACCTTAAAAAGGAAAAGTAGAATATTTAACACACAATTTCCTTGTTCTACTGACTGACATGATATTCAATTATTTATCCAAACCATCTATCCTTATTTCCATTATGAATTGTATGTTAGCAAATTAATACATTGTATTACTAAATGGTCAGCGGAAATCTGGCAATCTATTAATGATTATCATATTCGAGGGTCTGTAATGTAACCAAAAACGATCAAACCAAGATGCGATGCGAAGATCCGATGAGAAGGGATCAAAAGCGATTATATACAGTTGTTGCAAATCAACACTTTAGGATTACAGTATAATAATAAAGCTACTATATACACGCAACATGGAAATCTTAAGGAGGTACATACTTGCAGCATTGCGGGTCAACAAGAGAGCAATTAGAGTTTATTAGAGTGGTTTGGTTTGGTCAACATAAAAAATGAAAGTCATCTTTCTGCGCCGGGAATATGAGCGAGATATTTTTTAACTAGAAAGAGTCGCAAAATTATTTTTTTTATCTTGGAAGTAGTTCTGTTTAGATTTCTTTCATTGAGTGTAAGACTATAAAAAAGCGCTTCATTTGTCCTCCCTTTTCGAATGCACCCCACCACGAATTTTCAAATCGCTTCATTTGGATGGTCGTTATTCAACATTTTTGTTGAAAAAACGATCTGAATGGGAATGAGTGCATGGAGCAAAATGAGATGCAGGTAGAAACTGGGGGTTATTGTAAGAGCAATGATACCATACATGCCATTGTATCAACAAAACGTTATGAAAAAAAGCACTTATATTTCCAGGATTTAGAATTTGTTCCAAGTTCTTCCCTAATTTTTAAGCATTTTTCAAAATTAAAACGGACGGAAGAAATAATGAATTATCTGGACTGGATAAATTTCCTGGATAAGATCGTTTCCAAGTTTTCTTCTTAATTCTTGCAACAGTTAATTCGGTGTTAGGCTAAATGGCCCACCCCCCCTCCCAGGCTAACTGCTACAACGTCTAACCGCCACCACGGCTAACTGCCACAAAATTGGGAGGAGCTATTAACTTTTTGTTCTTCCTGCAACAGCCAATCAAATCTACGTTGTTTTTCCTCCTTAGCATAGGGATGTAACTTAGGTACCTAGTGAACTAATCATCCCCAATCTAACCTAATCTAAACTAACCCCATGCTAAAGCCCCATGCTAAATCCCAAATCCCAAATTGAAATATTTGTCTTTTTTAACCGCGCATCCCCATAATCCGGGATAGGTCGCTGTGACAAAATACAAATATTGTACCCGGTATGTATGTATGTAAATGACAATGCTGAGTTCTTTGGTGTACTTTCAGCTTTTTCATTCAGCTCTACGTCCTATACTTTGTGAAATATTTGCCTACTAAATTCTGGTCACGCCCCTTGTCAGGGATAATCCAAAGTACCTTTTTATCACTGATTTCTTATTAAAAAAACTCTCCTGAGTTAATTGGAATTGATTTCAAGACATTATGGCATAACATTTGGAGATATGACTGCTCAAACCTGAAAATGACCCACTTTTGAAAGGTTATATTTTTTGGGGGGATGAAAGTTTCAAATCGAGGGAAACCAATGTCCAGTATGGAAGAAGCAACTATTTTTACTATTTAGGAAAAAATCGTTCATTTAGGACAAGCCGTTTTCATTCTTCCCAGCTGAAAAATTTCCAATAACGCCCACAGATTTTTCAAAAATGTTTTCTGAAGTGCCAGTGGGAAATGTATTGAAAAAATGTATTTCTATTTTTGAAAGACAGTTTCAAAAATCAGTTCCCTGTGCCCTAGAGAATTTTTTTCCTCTTTTTTATTGATGTTTTGGCAATTTTGTACTGTAAACTGTCGGAATCTGGGTTGAAGAATTTTGCATTTGAAATTAGACTCAACGCCACGGCGGCAAATTGGCATGTAGAATACTTGCGGAAATTTTAAAATTTATGTCGCAAGGTATAATATCTCACAGAATCCTGTAAAGTACTCCTTAAGAAAGTTTTATAAAAATATTCTCTGACTAAGAGAGGATGAAAAGGAATGACTTATTATGTTTAATATCAAATTGTACATACAATTACGTCCATAGATACTAGAACGGACGTATTAAGGCGCATGCCACTCCCTAAAACATGCAAGAAATTGCAGTGAAAAGGAAAAATTTTAAAAAATCAGTAAAATGTATCATTTTTTATTTATATTATGTGATTTGCGAGAAATGTTACTCATTTTAACTCACTTTAAGCGTAACTGTATCAAACTTTTTGGCAGTTTCGAG
Source organism: Tomocerus minor (assembly GCA_009936455.2). NCBI lineage: Eukaryota > Metazoa > Arthropoda > Collembola > Entomobryomorpha > Tomoceridae > Tomocerus > Tomocerus minor. The sequence goes on along the minus strand of JAAAYG020022736.1, from coordinate 9,755 downwards.
CGAGTTTTACAACTTTTCAACTATGCTTAAGCAAAATGTATTCTTTATTTTACTAATTTCTTGTCTATAATAAAATGTTTCGCATTTAGTGCAAAAAATACTATTTATCCCTCATTTTTAGCCTAAAGTCGCAAAATTTTTCGCCGAAATACAGGATCATATAAATTGCCGAAAAGTTGTGCCCCCTCTGCAATTCTTGGATACGTGCCTTCCCCACTTGTTATGACGACTTTCCTCTGGTTAGTACAAGGTGTAAATTCTGTGAAGGCCATTATTCAGAGTGACGTAGTCACGCTGTATGGATCTGTTCTGTCTGTCTGTCTGTCTGTCCGTCTGTCCGTCTGTCCGCGTGCACGATATCTTTTGAACCGATTGAAGTACAATGTTCAAATTTTCTGTGTGTCATCTGGTGGTCAAAAGGAAGATAAAGTTCTATTATGGGGTCACTAGCATTACAGGGTCATGACCTAATAATTTTCTCTTTATGACAAAACTGTGCTCAGTCAGTGGAGATGGTAAGAAGCTAATGACTGAGTCTTGTTCTGTTTGATGTAGTTGCGGGAAATTGAAATTTACGTTAATTGAATAATTTCAACATAATACTTTCACATGTTTAGTTGTCTTCAGCTACGTTAGGTCACTCTGTCTTATAATGTTGAATGTTTTATTATCATTTCATCAGAATCATGTTTCTCTGACGAAGTCGTTAGCGACTATCATAAATTAATTAACACAGACAAGACAGGTGTAGAAGACACATGAATGCGATAATGTGATGTTTATTTTCTGGTTTTAATGGTTCGTGTAAGAATAACTTTACTCAGAAAGATAATATATGGGTATTATTTCAACAAATCATTATAACAAGGTATTACAAAAGCTGCATTTGAAAATACTACTACGCCGTAACCGCATGTGCTCTGTCATAGTAAATTACTAGGGCAAAATTGGATGCTTATTGCCTGGAGATATAAAAGATTATTTATTTTATTCAGTTTAATGTTCATTCAAAATACATGAGTAACATAAATAAAATATATATCATAGAAAACTTAATTTTTTTGTTTAGTCAATGTCACAGCTTATAATTATCATTTTGTTTTGGTCATAAAAATGAGATTGGTACCTCAACCAATATAACAATTGAATTAGACAATTCAATTATTATATGGGAAACTTGACATAAAAATCACATTTTGATAATTTTTAGGTTACAAAAATTAATAAAATATGGTCAAAATACATAAATAGACATAATTATATCATAAATAGTCCTAACTATAGCACATCATAAATAAATCAGTACCTATACAAGTCTCCCATTGTACAGTAACACTTTTTTTAGTTTAATGATTATCAAAAACGAATATTGATGATAAACCCCTTTTTTATTCGCATTCTGTATAGTCAATATTTAACTTTTTAAATATACCTTCATCTTTAGCGAATTGAAACATTCTTTTAAGAGTTTCAGAAGTGTCTGGAATAATGCTGTCGATATTTGGAATGATTTCTGAGAGTTTAGCACTCCGTCGGAAGATATTTCCCTTTTGTTTCGCTGCATGCCTGAAAACAGGGTTAATTCCTGCAATAACTTCAGTTGCCTCTCTGTTACGCAGTCCTTCTTTGAATATTGAGAGCAGGGGATTTGAATCATCCATGACTCTTTCTCTAAATTCTGTCTCGTCAATTACCGAAAGCTTTAAACCAGATTCAGATGTGACCTTGACAAGGCCATCCGATGTTATTGGGGTGGAGCCTACAATGTTATAGAGCCCGACATCTGCTTTGTCGCTGAAAATAATTAGTGAAGCTACTTTAGAGGCGCAGTCGACAGGCAAGGAATGCCATCCCCCAGTCACATCTGGAAACACTTGCATTTGCAAACCTGATAGGAGAAAGTTCATGATAAAATTTGAATCCAAAGTGAAATACCCGGTTTGACTGTTTCCACTCAGAGTGGCTAATCTTAAAATTTGACACGGAATTCCACGTTTGATGGCTTGGCTCAACAACTTTTCCCCAACAAACTTAGTAAATCCATAACCTTCACATAGATTTTCTCCATTATCTGTTTCTGATGGCAAATTCTCAGAAACGAGACCATCCTTATCTAACTCTGTAGCGGCACTGAAACTGGAAGTGAAAACCACACGTTTCGTTCGCGATGTAGTGGCAAATTCCAAAACATTAATTGTTCCTATCACATTGACAGATCGAATGTCGTCTGTTGTTTTCGATTTTTTATACGTCTCAATATGATTAGCTTTCACTGCAGCATGAAATATTAAATCGACTTTAATTGACAATTCTGTGTACTCATTGAGATCCATTCCAAAATATTTTTTACTGATATCCCCCAAAACAAGGGAAATGCTTTTGCAGCCTAAAATATGGTCCAGTCTAAATTTTTTCATGTTTTCCGAGAATTTTTTTTCAGCAACTTTTAAAGATTTACCACGCACTAAGCAGATAATATTGAGACCATTCCTATTCGCTAATTCTGCAATTAAATAGGGACCAAAGTGTCCAGTACAACCGGTAACTAAAATGGTTTTTATCATAGATGGCCGTACTGGTTCACCAAGTTTTTGAATATAATCTGGTAAAATGGAATCCTCTTTAACTAATTTACGTTGTTCTTCAAGAATGGAATTATCATCTGACTTGTCGGAGGAGTTCTCCGCTGACACTGTTAATTGTGCCAACAAATTGCTAAGAGCTGACAGAGTAGGGTGATCTAACAAGGACGTAGGATTTATTTGTAATTTTTTTCCAAAAATTAACTGTAGCTTATTTCTCATTTCAACTGCCATGAGAGAATCTAATCCCATATCCGAAAACGTTTGGTACTCGTCAATTACTTCCGTCTCAGGGAGTTTTAAGGTTTGCCTAATAATTGCCTCGATATACACTTTAATGTGACTTGCTCTTTCGCCGACGTTTAAATTTTTAATTTCGTCCCAAAACTGATCTGTTTGTGCGGATACTTGAGAGTTGGTAGACTGTTGTCCTGCAGTTAACTCCGATAAAAACTCCGCAGCGGTTGGAAAAGCATCGACGAAAGCAAACGACTCCAATTGCAGGACTGTAGTCTGAACGTAAGGTTGACTCATAAGGAACTTTAATGCTGCAATTCCTTGACCTGATGTCAAATAATTTATAATTAAAATATAACCAAAATAACAGCTCCGGCCTAACCAATAACGAAATTTAAAAAAGTTGAACAAATTTGAATAAAATGTGATATATTATCGACAGAAAGAATTTATTACCTGGACTGAAAGGAGTGATTCCAAACATCCCTTCTTTCCCGTACGCTGTATGATTCAAATATAATAAATTACTATTGAAATTTGATTATTTTAAAATATATTTTACCATCACATATTTTTTATTATTTCACCTGTGTTAGTAGCAGCTCCAATTTCCGACCAAGCTCCCCAGTTTATTGTTTGAGCCGGTAATCCTAAGGAATGCCTGAAATGGGCCAAAGAATCCAGAAACATGTTTGCAGCAGCATGGTTACTCTGCCCCGGAGGGCCTATTATCGCAGCTGCAGAAGAAAATAAGACGAAATGTTCCAAATCCATAGATTTCGTCAAATTGTGTAAATTCCAGCCGCCATTTACTTTAGCATTGAACACTTGTTCGTATTTTTCCCAAGTTTGATTAGCAAATGTCCCATCTGATAATTGTCCCGCTGAGTGAATCACTCCTCTTAATGGCGGCATTTCTTTTTTAATAATTTCAAATAATTCCTTGCATTGATTAAATTCTCCAACATCGACTTGCATTGTAAGAACTTGTACTCCATTGGTACTTAAAGATTTCAATACTTGTTGTGTCTTTTCATTTGGGGCTGTTCTACCAACTAGGACCACGTGCTCAGCCCCACATTTGACCATCCACTTCCCTACTTCCAAACCTATTCCTCCCAAACCTCCTGTAATTAAGTACGTACTCTTTTTGTTGAAAAGTAAATCATTGGCATAATGCTTTCCTAAACTTTCTTTGATTTCTGGGACTGATACAACCACTTTACCAATGTGTTGGGCTTTCAAAAAGTAATTAAGAGCATCTTTTATTTGAGATATAACAAATCGCGTATACGGCAAACGTTGAATCATGTTTCCTTGAACATTTTCGTTCATCACTAACATCAATTTTTGCATTTCGTCTTTACTTATTGTTTCTAAATTCACGATTGTATATTTTACATCCGGACGAAGACTTTTAACGTCTTCTGTATTCCAGATATTCATTTTACTCATTTCGACAAATCTTGCATTTACAGCACAAGCTTTCAAAGAAGTCTCTTTAAATCCTGCACCAGTTAAGGAATTCAAAACGACATCTACACCTGTTCCGTCAGTAACTTTTTGAATTTCGTCTCCATAGGTTAAGTCCCTGGAATGGAAAACATGTTCGATGCCAATTGAGCGTAGATACGCCCTTTTTCTTTTACTCCCGGCAGTAGTAATGACTTTCGCGCCAATTTGTTGTGCGATTTGAATGGCCACAAGGCCAACACCCCCTGAAGCGACATGAATTAAAATGGTCTCATTAATTTTTAAATTTGCCACTTCAATTAAGCAGTAATAAGCTGTGAGATAAACGGAGGGAAGAGTAGAAGCGTCTGCAAATGTCAAATATTTTGGTTTATGAAGAATCATATCGGAGTTAACAACCACGTGACTAGCAACGGAGCTTGCCTTTGAAATTCCAAAAACGTCATCCCCAAGTTTGAATTTAGTCACCTGACTTCCTACACGCGACACAATTCCGGAAAAATCTGTTCCTACGGAATGGAAGTCCGTGAAATACATATCTGGTTTAAGAATGACCAAAACGTCCCTGAAATTCAATGCCGTAGCCCGAATTGTCACTTCGATCTCATTTGCTTCTAAACTTCGTATTTTCATCGGTTTAAAAGTGACATCATTAATTTTTCTACTTTTGGGAATTGATATTTCGTAGTTAGAATTGGGCAAAGCTAAAGGCGCTGGTGGCGATGGCAAAGGCGCGCACCTCAAAACAAATCGCTTGTTTTTCCTGTAAGCTACCATGAAATCTGTGTCTAAGTTCCACATTTGATAAAATATTTGTTTGCTCTCAATTTTCGGATCTGAATTGTCCGGGTCCAAGTCAATAAGACATCCATTCACATGTTGAAGTTCTGCTTTGCAGCTTTTATACATTCCCCAAAGAGTAGCTTGAGAAGGTGAGCCTTCTTTTTGGTCCCCAATAAAGTAAACACCCCGAGTAGGGATTATTATTTTGCTAGTATTAGCAGAGGAGCAAATATATTTTAGAATATTCAGTGTTGTTTTCGCAAGGTATTCTTGATCTTCTGTTTCACCTACTCCCAATCCCATTAATAAAACGTATCCGTCCACTGTGTAATCCCTATCTAGTGATGATAATAGATTTCCAATTTCAATTTGGCTACTGTAATCTACAAACTGTCTAACTCCTGATGATATATCTTTTTGGTTGGAATTACTAACTATTAAAACGCTTTCTCCCGAATTTTCAATGCATGATTTCAGTTCATTAGTTACGGGACAATACTGATCAGAAAATAGGATCCATTTCGAACTCTTCCTTACTGAAGAAGTCAAAAATCGTGAATTATCATAAGCATAATTTTCAGAAGTTGCTTTTGCTGCGATTACACTAATGCACTCTTGAGGACCAGAAATATTTGCAACTGTAGCAAACCCATTTTTCAGCATTAGATCGCACCACGTTTTTTCGTTAACACAAGGATGGTTTTTTCGAATATCTAAATCTTTAAAGCACCAATAACCTTCTAAGCATCCAAATATCAAGTCAACAGCTCTAATAGGCGCCAACATTTCCATCATTAAAAAATGACCAGATGAAGCTAAAAGCTGTCGAATATTTGTAATAGAAGATTCTAAATATTCCGTAGCATGAATAACATTTGAGGCCACGACAATATCATACGAGTGAGGCATAAATCCTTGAAGTTTAGGATCTTTTTCAATGTTCAGTAATTTATAATCTATTCCAGATATACTTTTAAATAATTTTTCAGCATCTACAAAAAAATGCGGCGAAATATCTGTGAACGTGTATCGAAAATGAATATTTTGTTTTTGAAGGCCATCTATAATCAGCTTGGTTGTTGCGCCACTACCAGCGCCAATTTCCAAAATTCTGACTACTGGTCCGTTTTGTTTCATAGATGAAAGTAATGATTCTAAGTAGGCCTTAATTCTCAAGTTAGCTAAATAACTACCTTTTCCCTCAGTATAAACAACGGAAGGATTTAATTCCTTGCTCTCCACTCCAAAAAGTAAATTCACACCTGAAATCTTTCCTGTAAGAAATTCATCTAAGTGGTCCCCACAATTATCAATAATAGGTTTCTCTGCCAATTTTACAGTCAACGAGTCAATCTCTTTTGAAAGAATTTGCTTGAGGTCGATAATTTCGTTGTCAGGCAATAACGGTTTAAAAACCATCCACTCTATTTCACCATTTGCAGCAGTCTTTCTCAAAATGTCATCGTCAGCTAACGCGGTTAGCATGTTATTCACATAATGGAAATGGACAGGACTGGAACAAATCAAAAGGTCAGACATTAATTGCCGCGAAGTGAATCTGTCTCCTTCTTTAGGACTCCATCCTAGTCGATAAAATGTTAAAATGTAATGATAAGAGCACAACGTCTCAGCAAGTTTTACTCCTTCTATAATTCCCGGGTTTAATTTGCAAGGTTCCGTCATCAGTATATTTGCTTGCTTCAAAATATCACTAACTGCTAATTGATTAGACAAATCTAACCTAGAATGAAATGGAGCATCTCTTGATCTCCATACTTCCTGGTACATCCCCGGCAGCTTATTCTTAATACCAGTAATGACATTCATAAAAGAACCGATAGATGTCTTCACTAATTTTACCCCTGACATGTTAGCTAATAGATTTCTTTTATCATCATATAAATTAATATTCGTAATTTCATTTTCAGTAATTACGCGTACAAGGAAATATTCTGTAATTGTTTTAGTAATCATAACAAATTTCGAAATTACAACCGGAAGATGTAAATCCGAAGTGCTTTTGCCAGTTGACATTCCATAAGACTGGATCATAGCATCGAGTATAATTGGGTGATAAACGTATTCATTCATATTTCCCGCCTTTGAAGGAGTACAGACTTTAGTTATTAGTTCATTTTCCCCTCCCCATATGTCTGTAATGCTTTGGAATGTTTCACCAAATGTAATTCCTAGTTGAGCGGTTGATTTATAAAATTCTTCTGCGGAAGTCTCTTTAGTGCATTTTGATTGAACATCTGCTAAATGTTTCTCATCCATACTCATCTTATCAGTAATCACACTATCATTTAAAGAAACATTAGCACTGGCAAATATTTTCCATCCTTTTTCATCATTGTATCCATTAAGATGTTTGTATAAAAATATTCTAATGAAAAAACTCTCTTTTCCTTCGATTTCAGATGCCACTATTTGAATTTTATGTTCTTTATCATCTTCTACCTCCATCGGAGCTTCGATTACAAAATCTTCGACAACTAAATTATTTTTGTTGGTTTTTGTGATATTATAAATCTCTTTGCCTGCGGCTAAAATGATTTCTAAGAATCCTGCTCCTGGCATAACGACTATGTTTGCAACCTGATGATCTTTCAAATAGGACAATTCATTCAAAACGAAATTGTTGTAAAATACCTGATCTTTAACAACCGCTAAAGAGACTTTTCTTCCGAGCATAGGGTGCAAAGGTTTTGAAAGTTGTTCTGACTTGGAATCGATCCAAAACTTTTGTCTTTGAAATGGATAATGAGGTAAGTCGATTTTTTGTCTGGGATAACAAGACTCCATCTTGTCCCAGTCAATTTCAATATGATTCACGTACAACTTAGATACACTTTCAAAGATTGTCGACCAATTATCTTCGTTCCTCCTGATGGACGGAAGGAAAAGACAATTTTGCTGTTCCTCCATTGACAAATTGCCCATTCCCAAAGCCAACAATATCGGATGAGCCCCTATTTCGATGAAGATGTTGCACCCTTCTTCGCGCGCCAATTTTATTCCTTTTGTAAAATTAACCGCATGACGGGCATGATTTTGCCAATACTTTGCCGTTATATCTTTGCAACCCAATATCTTACCTACAGAGCCTGAAATGTATTGGCAAGTCGGAGATTTGTAATTAATTTTTGAGGCAACCTCTCCAAATTCATCGAGCATTCCTTCCATTGCCCGGGAGTGAAAAGCGTGACTCGCAGCGAGAATTTGTGATTTGATATTGTTTGCAGTACACAACTCGGAAAACTTTTTCAAAGAAGTCAGCATTCCTGCAACAACTACTTCATCCACTGAGTTAATGACAGCAATATCTAACCATTCCTTGTTTACATTAAAAGCAGAGTACATTTTTAAAAGCCCTTCCACTGTTTCCCTAGAGGACCTAACAGCCAACATTCCGCCAGGAGGCAAATTACTAATCAAACGACTTCTTTCTGACACAAGAATTAGTGCCTCTTCCAGTGTCATCACCCCACAAGCAACGGAAGCAGCAAATTCACCAACACTGTGACCTAGCACGCAATCTGGAGTGATTCCAAAACTTTCCCACAATTTTAACAAGCAGTACTCGACACAGAAGATTGATACTTGACTAAATACTGTTTCGTCGATACAATATTTCTTGTCAGTTGTTCTCCAAAGTACATCTGCGAGGGAAATACCAACATTATTTTTGATGATTTTATTGCAAGAGTCAAATGCATTTGCAAATACGGGGCTGGAATCGTATAAACGTTTAGCCATTCCTAAATATTGAGATCCCTGCCCGGTGAACAGAAAAGCTATTTTTCGTTTATCAGTTAAAGTAGGTTCGGTAGAGAACACCGGGGTTTCTAATTTCTTCCTCATGTCTTGTACATCCTTAACTATAGAAGTGTATCGATATTTGAGAGGTAACCGTCCAGTATTTGCTGTGTAGCAAACATTTTCTAGTTTCAATGTTGGGTTATTTTGGCAAAAGGATGCATAACTTGCAACTAAGTCTTTTAATGCATTTTCAGATTTCGCGGACAACGTCAAAAGGTGACATGGTCGTTCTTTGTCGTTGCTATAAATAGTATTTTGCGCTAATAGTGGAGGTTCTTCCAAGATGACGTGCACATTTGTTCCACTAATTCCAAAAGAACTAACACCCGCCAACCGTTTTCTTTCGCTATTTCTAGGCCAAGGTATAGGATCAATTGGAATGACCGCAGGGAGGGATTCCAAATCGATATTTGGATTGACTACATCAAGATTCCTATGGGCGGGAATAACTTCGTTCTTCATGGCCAGAATTACTTTGATGATTCCCGCTAATCCTGCAGCCGATTCCGTGTGACCAGTGTTGGTCTTTACGGAGCCCACAATTACAGGTTTTTCCCTTTCCGCTTTATATCCCGCCGAAATGGCGGCAAATTCGATGGGATCTCCGATGGGAGTTCCGGTGCCATGTGCTTCAATGTAGTCAATATCGGCTGGGTGGACTTTTGACACCTTCAGAGCATCTTGAATGGCAATCTGTTGACAATATTTACTCGGAGTTCCGAAACTGGAGGTGGTGCCTTCGTTACTCAAAGCGGATCCTCGAATGAGGGCCAGAATTCTGTCTCCGTCTTTGAGTGCGTCGGAATATCGTTTGAGTACGAGGACAGCAACTCCTTCCGCACGGGCGAATCCATCTGC
>JAAAYG020022735.1:0-33827 GCA_009936455.2 Tomocerus minor | reverse complement strand
ATGCCATCACATGCCATCATTCATACCGTAATAGCATAAATTCTGTCCGTTGTTTGTAGTAATTAATAATATTCTGCTAGTAGAACTAGTGTACTTGTCAGACTCAGCAATATACTATGCTAGAAAATTAAATGTGACTGTATTTGCGTAGAATATGTCAAAGTATTTGCATCGTTAGGATGTACAAGGTCATATCATATCAAAGCTATGATAATAATGCTAATTATAAATAATCTCATAGTGTCATATAGTATAAGTATAGTAAGTATTACAGACATTTAGCTTCTTATGGTTTTAACGAGTGAGACTTTTAGGGAAAGTGAGACTGTAGTAGAATTGAGTGTGGTAAGAAAGGTTAAAATAAGAACATGACAAAAGTATTTAAACGTAAAGACAAACAAGGAAGGAACAAATGACATTTAGGTGACGAAAAGTATGATTTGTGTATGTTTGTATGCATGTAGAATTGTATCTTTGTCTGTGTATGTATGTGGTGTGGTTGTGTATGTGGAAGTAGATGTACATGTAGCTGAGATGTGATGATCTAATGATGATGTTGGAGCAAGTATCTTGATTTGCGTAACAAGAGTGTAATAATGTATCCAATAAAATTGGAATGGGAGCGGGAGCTGATGTAGTCAAGTCGAGAGTGTATGATTGGAAGGTGAAAGCAGAAGGCAGAGTTTGCTGAGGGACCTTTGGGGATTTGATGGGAGAGAGTAGTTTTGTGTTTTTAGTGTGGCAGTCTAAGCCATAAGCTTATGTATCTAAAGAGTATGACTGTGTTGTTGATGTTATGTTGGTTGAACAAGTCAGTAGAAGAGAGATAGACATATCATACACATACAGACATACCTAGTTAGTGCGTTGTGTATGGACGGGAGGGAGTGAAAAATGGGTAGCAGAAAATGTGGCCATTTGTAAAGTGAAGGTCGAACTGAAGGGAACAAGAATTCCTGCAGTTGGAGTCCACAGGGACCCTTCAGCACCCGCAACCACTAAATGTTGCTTACTCCAGAGATTCTGCCCCAGTGCACCAGCAAATCAATTCAAAACATGGGATAAGCAATCAACGAGCACATTTGAGTCCTACACGTGCTCCTTCACTTTTACTTGCTCTTCCGTCCGGGAAGGACTTGGAGCTAGAAAAGGACTTTTGGGGACTTCAAGTCCTTACCTCAATTACCAACTGCAAAGTCTCTGCAGTTGGCACTCTGTGTCTTTTTCTTCACGCTAACTCCACTTACTACTCCTGGATATCTTCGCGGTTCTAACACCAACTTGCAATTAAAGGTTGTTACCTACTTTACTTGATTTATTGGTTGTTTTGGTTGCAGGCTGCTGAAGCACACGACAAGGCCACGCACCATATCATCAATCATTGGTAATTTGATTAATTGGGACTTTTAATTCCTATTTTCCATTTTCCTCTCAATTACAATCAGACTCACTGCTCCTTTTTGAACTAATCCTTCTTGTTCAACTTACAGAGAAAGGTTCGCAAAGTGAAATTAGCACGATGTGTAATTGTGGAATACGTTTGTTTGTTTGTATTTATTTTATTTATGTTACATACATGTGCACACAAACTTTGTTTTTCTCTGGTGAAAGTTTAAATAGGTACACATATAAATAGCTCATATTCATTTAGAGAAAGTTTTGTCGTTTTATCGTAATTGGATGTTGCAACCACTTACGAGTTATGTTACAAATGTCACGAATTGCAAATATTTATTTTAGATACCACCTTTGTATTCACATCAATATCCCTGTTTACGTTTACATCATACAATAAACAGTTTAAGTACAATGCTATGTGTTATGTGCCTTATAATTAAATTGAGACTTTTTTGTGGAGTTATTTGCTCATGTGCGCTACTTACAGATAGATACATATTGTTTTACAAGTTTATATGTGTGAATTTCACTTTTAACTGTAATTCTGTGGATCTTAAACAAATGTAAACACATATTGACATACATTTATACACTCCAAGCACTAAAGAGACTACTACTTAATTTCTTTCGGGCACAGCTTTTTAATGTTTAGATTACTTAATACACCTTTTACGTATTAAAGCAAGATATCTTTCAATTGTTGGTAGTAAAAGTATTGACTTAAAATATCGTTCAAGAATTCCGATTGCTAAGCAGTTTACAGTTATATCTATAAATAGTGCTTACTAAATGACGTATTTCTAAATGTTTACGATGACGATTTCTGTTTACGATGCAAATGCAAGGAAATGTTGAAATTGTTAACTTACCTATAATGGAAAACAAGTTTCGAGAAATAATTGGTGAAAACTAGTCAAGAAGTAACAATGATTTCTAAAGATATCTGTTTTCTTGCTAATTTTTTTGCAGATGGATACAAAAAGAGGAGCCGAGACACAATCTAACTACAAAATGAAGTCAGCCAAACGTTTGAATCCTTTCCGAATAGAGCGTTAGTTGCCAAATTGGATTTCTTATCATCACCTTCAGATTTCTTCAGAAAATATAACTTGATCAAGACAGTGAATGGCCAGTAATTACCGAAATGAATCCCAACCCAAACCGAAATTCGCGACATCACCATCAGCAGCTCCCAACTCAAGGGAGTGTAGCTGGTGGTGGTAACAACAACAATGTACTTGTCTACATCAACCAGCAGCAACAACAAGCTGGTGTTGACCTCGGTGGGTTGAGCAATATTAGTCAGAATTCGAATCCAATGCCACCGTCTGGCTGGGTCAAGTCTCACTCATCGTCACATCATCTCCAACAAGGAAATGGGATTTCTTCAAGTAACTCGAATTGTTCTCCTGTGCCGTTGTCAGCTGGTTCGATGTCTACTTCTTATGGTGCTTCTAATTCTTTTAATTCGCAACATCAATTCTATTCTGGCCAGTCCAGACAGCAACAAACGGATATTCGTTATTCTGGTGGAAACAATGGTGGAACTAATCATGTGCGTCCGAATCCAAATTACAATAACCTAAGCTCTAGCAATGGAATGTTTTATCCCGTTGAAAATCAATCGAATGCTGACTCTTGCCAATATTATCAACAAGATAATAATTTTCAGTTTGATCACACTCAGATGAAAACTAGTTCTTGTGATATGAGTAATGGGAACGAAGGAGTCTCTTCTAACAATTCAAATTTCTACGGATTCTATCCACAAAATTCTCATTCTTACCATCAGCAGCCAGACTATCAAAACCAAATGGGGAGTGCTACGAGCACTGGAAATAATAGTATGGGGGATGACACGGATTACAACCGTGTTCTTCACCAACAACAGCACTACCACAATAGTCATCACCATCAGCAGCAGCATTCTAATGTACAGAATCAGCAAGGCCATAATAATTCTTTACCTGTTTCTGTGCAAGATTATTTTGGGTTACCGTCCTCATCAACTGAAAATTCCTCTGGACGACACAATCCAAACTACGGCCATCAGCTACACCACCAGCATCATCATTCTACTCCCTTCCGAAGAAATTCAATCGAGTCATATAGTTCCGAACCCGGTGATTTATCTTATAACGCAAAATATGCATGTAATTTTCCTTCCACGCAGTTCAACTCTCAAACAAACTCTGGAATGACAAAGAGAGACTCAATGTCAAATATGTCCATGTCAGTACCTAATTGTAATTCTCAGTGGTCACGTGATACTAATATCGTTAATGGTCCAGTGGAACAGTGTCATACTGGTAACAACAGTCATGGATACTTTTTTAACAGTCACAGTCAGCAAAACCAAAGCCATCGACATTTCTCCAATGTCAATGTCAACCAAAATAATTTATCAACTAATTTTCACCAGCAACAAATGCAAAGCTTTAAAAGCTGTTCCTTCGAACAGCAAGAACTGAGGCTGGAAGACATGAAACCCGACGGTCAAGTGTCAACAGTAGGCACCTCTACCAAAGCAGCAGCAGTAAAACATAGAAGTCTGTCTTTATCTTTACCCTCATCATCTTACTCTAGATCTGATATCGGATTTCATTCTCATCTTCACGATCAAGAGGGCAATCTTGTCCATTCTCATTTAAATAACTCTAATAATTTAAGCATTAATCCTTTCGATGAAATTGAGAGTAATTCAAATGTCGTACCTGTACCTGTAAATCAAAATTCGGATCATACGAGTCAGTGCAAATTAGGTAATTGTGTTAATAGGGTTGACAACATCAATGGGGATAATAGAACATCCGTTCAGTGTGACAATTTCTCCCCGAATAATGACGCTGATGCTAGACTTCGGCAAGAAATCGTTGAAAGTCAAAATCTCGTTGAAACAACAACACTCTCTTCATGTCCAAGTAGTCAGTCCAACTTCAGCAATTCGGAAGTTTCCAACTCGGATTCCATTGTGTCAGCATGTAGTAATTTTCCAGAGGTTGTGACAAGTGTACTCGAGGCTACTAATTGCAAGAGTGACGGATTAAGTCGGGATGATGGCAGCAAAACTGACGTGAGCCTCATTAGCACAACAACAAATGACATTGGGAATCACGTGGATAATGAATCCGAGACAGACCCAAATAATAGCAGTAGTAGTTGTGGCTTGGGTCTCTTCGGCCACAGCAATAGTGTAAGCAACTTGACCCTTATTGTTGGCGATAGTGATGATAGTGAAAGTTGTATGAGTGGCATTAGCAGTTTCAGTGGAAGCAACAATACAAAAATCTCTCCACAGAAAATCTCGAAAAGATCCTTTAGTGAAGCTGACAAAGACCTTGTAATTAATACGACTGCAGTATCTTTCGGTGGCAGAGGAACGGTCATTATTCCTAAGGGATGGAAAAGGGAAAGTTCCTCCAGTCAGCAGATGGAAAACATAATATTTTATATCAGGTACCTTTTTTATTATTATTTTACCCTTTTCTTACAGACATTCCCTGCAAATTGAATAGCAATTTCTAGTTGTCTTGTCTTATCAACATTACATATTACCCTTTATGTTTTAATACCGTGTGCAGGAACATTTGCTACACTTGCGTACAATTAGTATAGTATAAGTAATTATAAAAGCAGTATATAGAGACCGAAACGTAATAGTGTAATCCGACGAGAAACATCGCTACATAATTACCACATAAAAAGCCAATGTTAAAATTCATATGATTACGGTCATTAGGTATAAAAGAGTTATTTATTAGACAAGTCTATGCTATGTCTACCAATAAACTAGAATCTACTAAAGGGCAATACTTATTTATGATATGATAATAAAAGAACAAAGTGAAATCATTACAAGTGTAACTAACATTAAGAGAGGGGCTCAGATGTGGTGTCAGCCCTCCCTGCTCATGGATTATTCACTGTTTATTACAGTGGGAAAACCAAGAAATTAAAGTAGACATGAGCCTATAATGCTATTTGCTTTTGTTTGCATTCTATTACCAGTGTAAATTTACGGGTTTCAATCAGCTCACTATATTTCTCGTTCTGGACTACGATTCCAGCTCTTATCTAGTCTCTTTCTTTCCCTTCTTGCTCTTTACATTGCATTAGTAGACTAGCATGTGTATTACAATAAGTAGATTATACTCGTTAGAGTTATGTGGTAGGAGTATGAGTAGGTACGTACGTGTGCTCAGAAAACACAGTTCCCCTTTCGAATTAATTACCACGCATGTATCAGGCAGATATTCAGTCAGTACCTGGCCATTTCGTATTATATTATTAGTCCTTTATGCATAGCTACCATGTGCTCACATACATACACTTATTTTGAGGTGTGCAATGCAGATTGGATTCTATTTTCTCCCACCACAGAAACTCACGAAACACGTAGAACACGTTCGTTCGCATACGATATTCTTTTAGATAGAGCTTGATAGTGATATTATGTTCCCTATATATGCAGTCTGTATTAATACCTACCTACTACCTACCCTCCTTATTTTACGGGCGTTATTACTACCATGTAATATGCTAGAGGAGTTAAGTAAAATACCACGATATGGATTTTCTTTTTGTCTGAAGTAATATTATTAGGTGCATTATATCTATTCACCTATGTATAAGAGTATTTACATGGACATTATAAGAGTGATTTGATACCGGCATCGGCACCTTGCTTTTCTATCTCAGTTTCACATCTTCTCCCCTCTACACAAAACTATAATATTAAATATGCTCATAAACTACACTACTCCAGGCTCTGTATAACTAATCAAATAGATAGCCTTTTCCTTTTCCAGATACAAGTCAGTTCAGCTAAGCTTAGCAACTTACTCAAACCAAGGGAAGGGTAAAATTGTAAAATTACTTAGAAAGAAAATGTCTAACCATTTCTTTTCTAGCTGACTGCATAGCTCCAATATTATGTATATAAATAAATAGTTAGACTTTCAGTAGGTACGTGTACATTAACGCGGGCAATGCAGAGAGACCGAAATCCTGAACAAAATGCAGTTTGATTTCTCTTTTTCCCTCTTACAACTTTTATATAGCTGTACCGAGAGTGTACAACTGTTTTCCGAGCTCTTAATAAAAATTCAGACTAAAATATATTTTGACACGCACTCACTCACTCATTTTCCCTTCATGTTTTACATTTTGTGACATGCGAGATGCAGAGGGAAATAAGGAAACCCGGTTCTCAATGCAAATATATTACTTACTTTTGCTATTACTGTTTCACCAGGGCTTTTACAATTATAACAACTTGAGCTAGTCGACCGAAGTTGGTGTTGGTGGGTGAGTCAAGGAAATAACTCGTCCTGGCCTGGGATATGATGTTTCGTTTACTTTAGACTTATGTATGTGTCGGTTTAGCCGTGACCAGAGGGAACAATCACCGAGACAGAAATGCATAAAACCAAAATAAATGTATGAATATATATCGATAAAAGCTTCTCTCTAATGCTAATATAAAGAGACGAGGGTGAGAATGAATTGTGAAATTACATTGTTAGCCGAACCAAGTAGAAAATTGAGTTTGGTGTATTTTACAACAGTGCCTTACAACAACCAAACCCTAAAATAACTTATAACTATAACGAGGAGTATTTCAACCCGAGAATCATCGATTATAATTATTTTCGTAGTAAGAATGGTTTAAAATATTCCAGTAGAAAATGGATTGACAATTCATTTGAGTACGTTCATCGCACTCAATATTCCTGATATTCTTTAAATGCAATATTTATGTAGGTTCATAATTTTCTGTCTTATAACATTTCATTCTGTATGTAGAATTATAAGACATGCTGAATCTGTGTATGAAGTTTCCAATTACATATTCATGCTATTGTTTTCTAAACGAAGTAAAGTCGAAGTAACTGATACCATTTTATAACGTTTTAGATTAGATTAGAGTATTAGAATATTATGTATACTTGCAATGCCTTAAGCACACTGTACTTAACTATACGTTTTGTGGAATTGCGATTTGCGTTGAAGAGGATCTTTGGAGGATCTCGTGTGACATTTTGACTTTAAAAAACTCTAATCTAATGCTTCAAATACAGAAATAAACCTGGGAAATCATAATTAATTAATCTTGACTTTCCTATTTGATAGAATGAAATTAGGTTTTACTGTTGTAATAAGTAGCAAATAAAGATCTCAAAATGTATTGAATTTAAAGTTATTATATTAGGTAAAGAGTAGATACAAGGGCAGTGGCACACAAAGTTAAATCTGCTGTTCTAAATTCGTTTACAAGATAATTCGTAAATACAGGAAAGCAAGAGTAAATGAGGCAGTGAAATAGATTAGTCATAGCGAAGTAGAAAAATAATACATCTATCATTACTAGGACATAACAAACGGCAGAAGTTAGTTAGTGGTTAGCAGCTGAGCATTTGTTAAGGCAGATAAGCATTAATATTAGGCTGTGTGTGCGTGTAATATGAATTTAATAATAAGGCAGTGCCCTAAAGTGGGCTATGTGTGTAACTTAAGCATTTGTAATGCAGATGTGAATGTGCACAAACATTATTAGTACACGTAAAATAGGAGAGGAAGGAAAGGAACCGACTAATCAATATTATGAGAGCATTCAACACCTTATCGAGAATCAGTGTCGTGTCGCCCGCTGGTGCTACGCAGTTCGACTGACATTAACTCGATTGCATGAACACTTACTTCCGCTTATTTCCCTAAAAGCCTCTCTCTAACCCATGTACATTGTTTCTTGAAGCATTTTGTCAAGTTACAATAACTAATGACAAGTACAACTGCCCACTTCTACTATTAGCTAACAAAAGTGCTGTACACATTTCCCTTTATGTATTACTTAACTGTCTTAACTCATGAGCGTGAGCATGACTTGGAGAGTATCAGCAATAAATCTGAGTCTCATGTCTTTTAATGTGACTTGCACTGTATTAGTAGCACTTATATCACAGTGTAACTACTTAACTACTAAGTTCTTTTATAACAAATCCTGTCTGATGACTATTATGCATACTCCTACTAAAATAGTAACATAACAGTTGTAATTTTTCTATTCTAGTAACAAGTAAGTTCACTTTTCCTCTTATGTACATGACATCTAAAGGATGTAGCGCATGTAGCTTGTGTGCTTTTCTATTATTGAGACTATTAAAAGGTGCTTTATAAAATAGTACAAGTTAAAGCATACACAATGGATTCACTTTGCTGTGCCGTACTTCATATCTCATTGTCAGCTGCTGTTGAATTAAAATCCGGGGATTTGAGTGAGGCAGTACTTGAAATGTGTCATAATGGCCTTCTGCTTATGGACATTTTATCGTGTAATAACTCCGACATGTGTGTTCTATTTTCCCAATATGATGGGCAATAACATTGCTAAATGGATGTACCGCTATGCGGTAAAGATAGAAGTTGGACAAATCAACAGATAAGATAGTGACAGCAGAGCCCAGCAGTGTAACAGACTTATCTAGTGTGGAAAAAATAAGGGAATTTGAGTGGGATTGGATATCTGTTCATAAGGATCTAATCCGCTAGTAAGTCTGCCGCAGAAGTAGAGGCAGGGAAATTGTAAAACCACCCGGCTGGTTGTGTTTGTCCTAAACTGGTGTCAAATTAGAGTGAATGAGTGTGCTTATGGAGCTTAGTTTGAATAGAAGAGTTTATTCCCTTAAAGTTGGTAAACATAGTTGGGTTAAGTTAAAGTTGAGCTCACAATCAGTTGCCGCTCCGTCTCGCATGACATGACGTGACATGCCAGGGTGTAACATAAAAGTATAGAGTATCTTTTATTGCATTACATTAGGTTGCATTAACTCGCCTCCTTTCTCCCATTCCAACCAGTGCACGTGCTGTGTAATGAACCTCGAAAAACAATCAGTTTATGTAACTACTGTTACTAACATGGACTGAGAACACATTTTCAAGAAAGATAAATAGCTGTTAAGTATTTATGAGTATTCTTCTGCTCTGTTTATACATAATAGTAAGGCTATTAGACTGTATAGATAGATCTAGCTGTCGAGGGATGAGCTAGGATTGAACTTAAGTATTCATTAAGTCATACGGAGCTGTCTTGAAAGGGCCTAACTAGACAGATAGCAGATGTAATTGCCTTATACTTATACAATTATTTCACATGCCAGTTACGTTAATGCGAGTAAGAAACTTTTACAGGGATTTGACTAGACGAGACTGCGTTGCACTGACTCTCTCTCTCTCTCTGTCTCTGACTCATAGTCAGCTCACTACCTCAGCTCTCTAGTCACTCTCACAACGTAAAACTAAATTACGTATTAAATTTTGCTGAGGTACACGAACGAAGGAAAGAACGATCGCCGGAGGTTTAATTTTTGCGAGTATTGTTAGATTGTGTGAACGTGAACAGTTCGTTGTAGTTACTTGTACTCTTATTAGGAGTCATGGACAAATGTTTGCACAAGTTCAGTACAATCCAAGGAACAAGCAATGAAATGACTATACTATTATAATAACTATATACTTATGATATTATAAAGATGAATATAAGTAAATGTTCTATGCACGAATTTTCATCGCGCTTTATTAGACTTATTATTCTGTGCTGTATTGGGCAGTGAAGAGTCGTAAGTTGAAAATTGTGAGTTATTATAGGTTGATGTAATGTAATGCAATATAATTTCTTTGGTGGACGAAAGGTCGAAACCTAAAACCATTCATTGCATGGGATTCAACTGTCTATAAGTCTTATATATTTATTAAATTGAATATTTAAAGGAGTGAACTAAAGTGAGGGCTATGATTAGATTATGCAGAATAGAGTTAAAGTATCTAACGTCAACGTTACATAAGCAGCAGCGTAATAAATTAGCAGACATAGCTCCATTGTATTATAGCATAAGCAAACAAATAAGGATAAAGAGTGTTTTTTTTTCACTGGAGCTTGATTGATAGATAGGTATGAATTTTACACGTGTCGTGTTGTATTTATTTGAGAAGTTAGCAAGAACAAGTATGTAATGCTTCATTGGTCACAGAGAATTCCTAGCAAGGAATTGCCTACCTAATAGGAACTAATACCTTCTTTGCTATGCGAAGAAAAAGTTTTTATCTGTGCATTGCTGTGTGTGATGTTGGTGTTCAGATGATCTTTTGTCTATGTGTGTTCGTTATGTCTGTGTAGAGTGTGGTTGTAAAAGGATATAATGCCTTCATGTCTCTCACTCTCTCAGCATCGCTTGCTTATTGTATGTGATGGGGATGTTGATGGCATAAATGCTTGTATTCTCTTCTATAAGTAATTCTTAATGTGAAGCATTGGCAATGCAATGTGTATGAATTGTACATGTAGCTATAGAATCTGTAATGTAGCAAAGATTCAAAAAATTCCTGTAAGTGGTCGAGCCCAGAGCGAAATCCTCGAGTAAGAAACGAAACGAAGGTTATAAAAAAGTTACGTACATATACTTAGGTGCGTTAGAACTATTAAGCTTAAGTAGAGACAAGTAAATAAGGATAAACAACCATGTCCGTATATGTATGTGTAGATTTACGTAACTATTATATCCCTCTCAGGTGTATAACATGTAGATGGAAAGCAAAATCGTAAAATGCATTATAAGGATAATCTGCAGCAGGCAGAAAGAAAAAGAAGAAGAGAGATCAGGTACTTGTTTACAAGACTCGATCGCCTTATAATCTTGTCTGTCATATTGCTGACTGCTTTGCATTGTGTACTTCCAGTTGGAATAGCTTACCTATTAGCTACGACATGCTAATATACTAATGTAATATGAATGTGAAGAGAGCCATGCTCGAATGCAGTTTCTTTCCTACGCTCTAATGTGGTGGAGAGAATTATTTTTCTAAACTCTTGACTTGGCTGTGGGGACCTGAAGCAAGTCAAGCCCATATATGTTAATGCTAATGTATTGTAAGTTAAGCTAAAGCTAAGCCATCATAAGCTAGCACATATTATTATTACAATAAGCGAGCACTTCCATCTTACTTATTGCTTCGACCGTGTGCAACGCATATATGAACAGCGTGTACTGCAGAAGAATCAAATCGTGCTGCAAGTACGCAGGAAAACAACCACATTTCCATACCTATATGTCTTAGTGCAGTAAAATTGAGTTTGAGTCGATCTCAGAAAAATAAGCTTAAGAAGAAAGAGCAGGGAGCAAGGCATCGGGAGATTCCAACTATAAATGTGAGTAAAAAATTCAATGGAGGTGGGTGGTCATCTCACTCAAACGAGCCGTCTCCTCTTCGACTTAAGAAATAAAACAATGAATCCTATCAGACAAACAATAATAATATAATAATAAAATCTGTACACTACAAAGGGAGACAAGGCAAGAGAGTTTTCAAAGACCAGTCCTTAAATACAATGCACTATTTTCTTCTCAATATTAACTATATAATGTTTTTTGGCATGAGAGCAATGTATTTGTTATGAGTTTAATGCGAGAAAATAATAGTAGTAGTACCTACTTATTTAACAGTATAAAGTGGTTAAAGAACTGCATGAAGCTAAGTAGTAGCTATAAGATGTAGATTTAATATTGAAATAAGGAGATGAATTAAACTAAGTTAAACTTGGTTCATAAAATATCGTTAGGGGAATGAGGATGAGTATGAAGTAGCAAGGCAGATTAGTGATTAGAAGAGCAAGAACAACTTGTTCTCATCTACTTTATGTTTTGTGTGTGCTGCGTTGATGTTATATTATAGTTACAGAAAATGATAGAGACATACGATAATGAAGCGTGCGGAAAATGAAGGGTTGTTCCCTAATGGGCTAAAGTCATTTCGACATTCTTAATGATGATGTTCTGTTGTTTTGATGTCGGGTTACTTATTATGTTACGTTTCTGAGCTCACTTTTTACACTTACGCACAGAATTGGATGTTGCATGCTATTAGACAGTATTTAGCTAAGTAATATTACACCCATCATGATGATATAAGTAGTTTAGATATGTGAGACCAAAAACACAACCCCTTTGCTTATTTTCAGTTATGTAGTTATTAATAGTGAATGAGATTTTGTAATTTAATTGATTCTCTTTTTTTAATTTCAGTCCTAGTGGTACGAAATTACGAACATGGGACGAGCTGAAGAATTACATTTGTTCAGACGGCACTTGCAAATGTGGACTGAGCTGTCCTTTACGTTTGGAACATGCTTTCAGTTTCGACCCTAAGGTAATCATAATCTTTTTATTTTCTGTTGAATATTTATATTAAAAAAACTATGTAAGTGTATACCAGTGTATAGAGTAGAGTAACAACAACATTATTGTTTTCATATTGCATGTCGATGGCTAGAAGATAGAGATAGTTGTTCTCGCTTGAAAATTACAATAATACAGCAATGAAATATAGGGAAATATATTTAATGCTCTTTCTTGATGTTATGATATTAACTGAAAGGTTGTGTCTTCTTCCCTTTTGTGAGCGTTTATGTTTAGATAGAAAATATTGCTCTTTCAGGTTGAATAATAAATGGGAGGGCGGTATATGATGGCATGTTATGTGTGTAATATGTAATGTGGTCGAGTTGACTTGTCGTCTCGACTGTGTCCAAAGTTTTTTATGGTGTGACGCCAAGTTTCGTGTGTCATTCCTTCGGCTATGTAGTCATAAGCACCTTAATGCAATACTTATGCAGCTATCTAGGATCAGTATCCATAAATATAGTTTAAATGTATAAAAGAGAGACTTTCTACATATATATAACAAGACATAACTACATGAAAAACTTTAATATTTTCTAGGTAACAAATTTATGTCAGGAGGAAGAGGAGAGTTTACTGAATCTCAATGAGACTGGGTCGGAGACGCGGCTCTTGTGCAACCATAAGAGGAAAATACCCAAAAGTGAAGATTCTCCGCTCATCTCATCAACCAGGGATGATTTAGGTGAGATTCCCCTCGTTTGCGCTCTATTTTTTCTCATTTTAGCAACCGATTCTAGACTCTGGACTCGACTGGACTCTCTCAACATCCCATCATTCCCTTCGCATTCACAGAAAAAAGAGACATGCTAACTCGTTTAGCTCCTGCTTTTAGCCCTTATACTTTATACACCCTTTTCCTGGATTTCAATGCACAGAAAATGAATAGGGTTGTTGATGTGACAGCCACTGCGGATGCACATCACTTTTATTGTTCGTTGATTTAAGCTGAGTTGTGTGAAGAATGGAACTTGTTTAATTTTCTGTTTACAACTAAGTTTACTTAGATGATTGTGAGTCGGGCTCTCATTTCAAACTTGATAGCTGCTGCTAATGTGAGCAAACATATAATGAAAGTAACTAACTGGTGGCAGAAATAGACTGTCATAGAAGGATTGCTACTAATTAGTCTTTTCAGTAATCACCCATTTCCTTTTTTTGTCACTCAGCCAGTGCCAGTGAGTCTTTAGCAGAGTTTTCCTTGCATTTATACCAAGTACAAACCTTTGCCTTATGTTCACTTCAACTAAATACATAGCAACATAACATAAGCTTTTCATTCCTCCGAACTACAATGCAGACATTTGGTAAGCGCTCCTTCCTCCCTTTCCTAATGCTCTTCTGCCTATTAAGAGCATAATATTATAATACACCTACTTATGTCTACTATCCTACTGCTATATCTCTTCAAATAATATTAGGAACGCTGCACACCGTGAACTAACGCGTTTAGTTCTTTCGAAGGGATATATAATTTCCATTACATAGCTTTAGTACAACAGAAATGAAACGTACAGTTTATAATGGGAGCTAAAGTAAGCAATAATACTTCTTATGTGTACTTTGTACATGCACCCACGATGTTGTAACATTACCATTATAAACTAGATATAGTTAAGTGTCTATACAAAAGGATGCTACACTCTCTTGTAACTTTTCTGATATAATGCTCTTCTACAAAGACATTATCATAGGGAGTATATCGTTGGAAAGCAGGAGTCGTGAACGTGTATGTATACTACGTTGCCTTGTTGTTTAGTGAGTCGTGCGAGTCGTTTTTTTTTTCTCCAGTCTTTTCCTCTGCCTTCCTTTGGTTAGGTTAGACACATAAAATTTGACTTAAACCCTTCTGTAGTAATTGCGTTACTTACTCTATAGTGCATAATAGCCTTCTATTAAGCATATCAATATTATAGCTAAGTTTTGTTCTCGTCTTACCTTGTCTGACTGCGTCTTACCTAATTTTTATATGTATAAATAATCAAGTAGTAAAGCAATAAACTTTTTTATGCGTTTGTTTCATCATAGCAAGTGTAGTAAAGGTAGTTAGTAGTTGGATACAAATATAGCAGTTGATTTTCTTTTTTTGACTCTTCAAGCTAAAGCCAGAGTTAAGAGAGAGAGAGAAAAAGGTAGGGGCTATTAGTTTGACACGCCTGCCCTTCTTATTCTCATGCTCACATCAACTGAAACTCATGATGATGATAATAAAGAGAAGAGCATTAGCATTTTCTTTTTATTCTATTCTACTGTTGTGATGAGTTGACTGGAGTGAACTTTGGAAATTTCACGATTGCTTTCTGCTCAATGCTTTAGTTGACTGTGTACATATGTTTGTTGTGTTCTTCTTTATGCCCTCTGCCTCTCATCTGTATTATCTAATATCTTTTTAACTGAAACGATATGATATCATTTTTAATGTAACTAGTGTAATACTGTATGTATGTAGCTACCTTCTTCCTTTTATTTCACTCAATTGCTACGTGAGAATATAATATGTGTAATGCGTTGGGTAATTTCATGAAAAAGAGCATCCTGCCTCGTCGTGCTTTTAAATATTCTGTATTAGTGAATCGGGTGAGGCACTGTAAAGGAAAAGTGAGTATAAGTGGCCAGTGTAAGTGCAGGGATGGATGTTTTAGATATTAGGAATATGAGTGGCATCTCGGCATGTAACCTTTCCCCTATTCCCTTCAGGCTCCTCACCTACATCTAATCTAATGATGCTCCATGGAAGGAAAACTATACCATCATGTTTCCTCTGAAGTTGTAAATTATGTCGTAGCTTTATCCCTGCATTAGAATGCGAACGTGAAGCATGTGTGAGTTGTGTGTGCATTCACTGCTCACTACCATGCAATGTATTATATGAAAGATTCATTGTTTTCTGTTATTGTTTAAAAGTTCTCTCTCTCTCTGCACAGTCGAGCCGCTTGTTTAAATTGACAATGTGGTTAGTCCAGTACAACTGTCTTATTTACAAATTATGAGCGTATATTAATGTAGATCTAAGTGGGAAAGTTATAGGATGGATTCTATGTATCTATTATGTATTTATTCACTGAGAGCGTTATGCAGGTACCCTTTTTATGTTTATTATTTTGTAGAATAGTGTAACTATGTGCTCTATCTCAATCTCTCTGGCGTTATGTTCTGTTTCATTAATTTCTAACATGTGTATACATTTTCTCATTGAGTTCATGTACAGGTATTACGTATTAGGGATTCAAATAGGTTTAGCTAATCCTCTCTCCCTCCGTCATCCTCTCTATTGTTTAAATCCTTCCTTATAAAATGACTGTTAAGTTACAAAGAGCTTTGATTATATGCCATGGCATTTTAATGGTTTAATATACATTGTTGGGTAGACGTAAGAGACTCTGGAACTAATTCAAGAGTTCTTCTAATAAAAAAGTCTCATTCCCTTTTTAATGAACTGTCAGTTTGCTTAAACTTTAGTTTTCTTTAGCTCGTAAGTGACTCTTTTCATAGCTTTATTCAATTTCCGTGACTTTTACTAACGGGGTCGACTGACATGTGCATGCACCTACTCAAGAGATATTTAAAATGTTTTTCTCACCGCGACCATGTTTCAACTCTGTCATTAGCTAACTATTTTCAGGGAGTTTGGCCCATGTTAACATCTGTAAGCAAGTATTTAGTGGTGATGTTTGTCAAGAGAAATGAGACTTGCTATACTTTGGGAGGTTTTGTCTCACTGATTTGTTGGTGATTTGTGTGACTCACTTACTCCCTTCCTTTTCCCTTCACAGACAAACAGCTAAGTAGGAAGACAGGACAGGACCACTTTTATCTGCGATGTCTCTGAATGATTTCAATGCAATTCAACTGTCCTTACCAAATAGATAATTGTATATCGAATTTGTAGTTAAATAATATTCGAGTGTTGTATAGTATATATCCAGACTCAAGATAGGTAGATATTTAAATTCAGGGATGTGAATAATCCTTTGTGTCCATATAGAATTAAATGTAACTATCTGTTAGCTATAACTAAAGGTAGGGCGGAATGTTTGGGAAGCCCTTTAGAATTTCCTTGTTGGATTGAAGTTTGTATGGAGCTATAGGATAAAAGTCGCATTCAATGGCATTGCATAGATAGAAATAGGTGTGAAAGAATGAGTTCAATGTGACGTTCAGGAATGAGCAGGACAGGAGCTGTTTTTTCCGAGTGTCTATACTCGTCGTGTGGTGTTAGTTAATAGGCAGATGAAAAAGCAAATGTACCTTACTTACCTATTAACTATAACATCCCTGTTGGTTTGATTTGCTTACTTACATCTTTGCTACAGTGTTGTAGTATTTTGTATTAGGATGTTACATACATCGCACTAGCATGGCATGGATTGAATCGCTCGATTTGCATGATAAAGACATTAGAGGCTGAATGGGCCTGTCTCTCTGATGAGATTGTCGACTCGAGTTGATCCGAGAATTCTCGCCGTTCCGTTTCATTCCATCTCGAATAATTCTAATGAATCCCACCGTGGCTGAGTATATTCATCTTTAGGACGAAATGCAAACCACTCTATGTGTGTGTACTTACTTTTTTTGTTTTCCCTCCGGTATATTATCTAAGTATGTACATAATAACGATACAAAGGTATTTCCACCAATATAATTGCCTTTTAGAATTCGAGAGACTTACATTTCACAGTATACACCTCTATCTTTAACTATATTATATTATGACTGTGGATAGTTACTATAATAAAAGCTTCAAAATAACGAGCAGATCTTATATGATAATTATATTTTTACTTTGTACTTTGAACTGTACTGTTTATAATCTCCTCTTACATTTTCCTTCTAGAGAGATCTCTTATAATTTATTCACATCAATTCACCGTATTAGCTATAGAGGCAGTTATGCTAATAATACGCATTTGTATTTACTGCGGGGACATATAGATATATAGGTAGACATTAGTTCTTTCGGTTCCCTACCCCTGTCGTCCTATTATATCTTCTATCTCTAATTGTATCAGAACCATCCAGTTCTTTTATGTCGTAAGAGTATCGAAGTCTGTAGAGAGTTGAGTTGAGAGTATATTAGGGTGAAATTCATTGCCAACATTTTCTATCGTTGTTTTCCTTGCTGTTGCATTGCATCCAACTACTTGTACATGCCATTGCCAACTTGGGAGACGTGAACTTAACTGAACTAATAATCGTACAGCTTGTGCAAGACTACTTAGAAATGTTAGTGCTTTGTGCTGAGACACACAAAATTCATTTTGCTTTGTAAAGGGAGGTTGGAGGGACTCGGCGAGAGATAAAAATGGGATGCACCATGGAAGATGCCACAGAAAATGCTTGATCGTTAGATGCACCTACTATCTAATACATTTTTTGAGGGCAAAAGTCCTTGTAGCAATGTTACAGATATATCTTTCCTTTCATTTCAATGGCATGCATTTAGTATTTACAGAAGAGTAGTAGAGTAACTCTACGTTTATTATTACAAGGACAACTATGCTAGAGTGGATTATGTATATATGTAGTGGTTGGTGGCAGTGATAGGATGCGGGTAACTTTTATTTTATCTTTGTGAGGATTTTTCGGGGCTAGGGTGAGTGAAGTAGTCAAGGATGAGGCAGTTGAAAGTTGAAGTGGAGAGAAAGGGAATGTGCATCTTTAAATGAGTTTGACAGTCGAGAAGACAAAATGCGAAAGCAAAGCAAAAGGAATGGAGCGGAGGACTAGACGCTAGAGAGACGATATGTAAAAATAACCATGCTTGGTAGATAACTTTAAAAGTAAAAAGTAAGTGTGTATATGAGAGAGAAGGTATGTATTAGCTAATGCACATATATACTATTTAGCCGATGCATCTCTTTCCTTTCATGTCGACAGACAGACAGAACTGCTTTTCTTCGCTTTGCTCATGTCTTTCTTGCCTAGAAGTGCATGAGAGTGCCAGGAGTGCCAATGCTATGCAATGATGATATTTTCGGGTTTAGGGATGTGTGAATTTCATGAAGCGTAACACCCTTCTCTCCTTAGGAGTTTTTTTTATTTACCCGTAACTTTTCTCCTCGACTTATCTATTTTATTGCACTGCACTGCTTTGCATTACTAGTTACTACTAGTTAGAATAAAATGCTGACTTACCTACCTACTTATTCTCCATGCTACTTACTACTACTAGTCTGCCTATTACTACTCTTCTATTGCATTGCATCGTTGCGCAGACTTGATCTGGATCTACAACAAAACTTCAAGAACTAGGGAATGAATTGTATTTTTGTATTGTGCTATTGCGGAGTGAGTTTATAGGAACCAGTCTGGCTTGTCCTACATTACACTACCTGACATACTGCCTCGATCTAACTCAAGTACTTAAGTCTACTTTACTTACTCTCAGTTATGTCCATTTACATACTATACACAAGTTTACGTTTACGGTTTTCAGTTTGCTCGCCTTCGTTTCGTTGCGTAGCTTATTACCTCCAGCTATCTCTCTAAATAAAACTCGTAAAGCGTAGCTATCATATCATATCAACTAGACTAAACATTTTACTAGTTTTAAACAGATGGATGCATTATTATGTTGTTGCTTTTCCTTTTCACTGGCCTTTCTGACTTTTGTTGTGTTCTCCTGCCTTATGATATGTGTGCTTTTTGGCCAGATAACCCAGTCATTTACTTTGCTAACTCCTATAAAATATATTTCTTCATTCCTTGTGCCTACCTGATGGAACGGAGTTCATCCCTTATTTATTCCATTATTATTATTACAAGTTATATCAGTAGCAAGCTGTGCTGAAGTTGCAAGTGGTAGGTAGTAGCCCTTAGTCTTATTTCCCACATTCCCACCAACCACTACCACTTCGCTTCATTTTTACTCCGGAAGCCTTATCATTAAAGTGTACCTTGTCTTATAACTCGCATTACTATGATAAATGTGCTTATCATTTGGGAAACTCGCTAAGGTTCATCCTGAGCCACAATTATTATAAGGGCTCTCTTTTAAAGTTTCCTTTGCCACACTCACCTCTCATGTTCTTTCTCTTCCCTACACTATTAGCTTTACTGATAGCTATTTGTCTGTTAAGGTTCCTTCTTCGCTTCGTCGGCTTTAAGTTGAATACGGCTCCAGGATAGAATAACGTCCGTTTTACCTTACAAATTACTAAAAGACGAGGAGGGAGATAAATAAGCTATGTATACACACTACACTACTATCCCCTTTTCATTTAAAACTTCTTTCAGTTTGATACAGATATTGAAAATATTTACCTTTGATGCATAGGTAAATAGTAATTTTGGCTATCGGAAACCTAAGCTTCTTTTATTCATATGATAGTTTGGATACAATTTGTGACCAACAGTGTGAGAAAGAATAAATTGAAAAAAATGCAACTGTAAATGTTAGCAAGTTTATTACTTGCTTGAGTCAGGTCTTTGTAAGGAAAGGCGAAGGCTGGAAAGGAAGACGAAATAGGGTATGCTACAAGAGAATTTCCTAACCGTATAAGGAGCTTTTGTATCATTCTATTTGCTATTAGCATGATAACTACTATATTTGTATTATATAATAGCATACGTGTTTTTATTCTTTTATATGCATGTGCATATGTGCATTGTTGCTTGCGTTTCTTGTTCATTTTTTGTCATTGTTACTTTAGTTGGAGAGGATATCCGAATCGGGAGTGTAAATGTAAATAGAGGAATTGAATTCATTTGAGTCACACTGCGAGATCTTTTACACGAACATTTATTATTTAAGTAGAATAGAATAGCATGCTATGTAATGTAACCGAAGCAATCCAGCCCAGTCAACAGGAGATTCAGATGTGTGGCTTTATAGGTACTTGTATTATTATGTTCTTCCTTGGCAGGGCACATATGGATTAATATATTAAAAATTCTGTTTAGAGAAATGAGTACCTACCTTAAGCTGCCCTAACTTACGTGGCCGAGGCTTCTATGCTCTTTGCATTTGTTTAGGTTGCATTATCGTTGCCTGAGTGGGTAGGTAATGGAAAGGAAATAGAGATGACTGTTTTTTACTGGTCTTAACAGTAATATAGATATATTAGGGGCAAGAGTGAACAGTATGTGTACGACTCGTGATGGTCCACATCCATAATACAATAGAACGGTGGGAAATTGATCACTCGTGATGAAAGAATGATTTACACCTGGAAGTTTTAACTCACGTTGGGATGTAAGAGAATATTGTGTAGCTTGCTGGGATTGTGACCCTAATCTGAAAATTATTTTTTAAAGTGAGACCGCTTTTAAGTCTCAACGAGCTATATTTCAAAGTGTATCTCATTTAAGTCAAAACAATGAATGCTTGGAGGATGGACCTCACCCAAAGGCAACTATAATTAACGTGTAATCCCTTTTGTTTGAATCTCATCCAAGAATTTTGACAATTGTTACTTTGTTTAATCTTGATATAACCTTTGTAGTAGGATCTTCAGCCTCTTATGTTTACTCCTTGTTAGTGTTTTGTTAGTTTGTGAGATGATGATACGAAATCATAATGATCATTATATTTTACTTTTGTCGAGTTGTACTTTTTAATACATTTTCTCATATTATATTCTCTTGGTCCTTGATACTCAGGTTTTCTTTTCTGTTGGAAAATGACACAAATCTCTGCTTTTGATATTTTGTTTTCCTCTCGCTCTGTTGGAGCCTTTTATCTTTTTTTTTGCAATGCTTTTCATTTCGTTTTCATTTGGAAGTTTGATTATTTTGTGTAAAGGAAGCATAGAATGTCCTTTAAGCTGGGCATGTTGTAAATAAATGTATTTATGTAACATTTTGCGCACTTACTATATAGTTCGTTGCTGAAAGAGCAAGCTTTACTACTTTGTCTGCTGTATTTGTTTGTTCCTTTCTCGGCTCGGTAATCTCTATTTGTATTATACTTAGTGTCTTAAGTTGCAAAAGATTCTTTGTGTTATTTCTATAGCGCTTTTTGATCTTACTCAAGAGGTTTGGTTCTTGTAATGTAAACCCAGGTGCTTTTCTACGATTCTTATTTTACGGTTTTTTATTGTCCCACTTTTGCTTTCTTTATATCTTTGTAAATCGGGCTACCGCAGTAAGCAGCAGCAGAGTAGAGCACACAGAGTACAACAAATAAATGATCTCTACAATTGTTTCATTTCACTCTCTTCTCCGTTTTATTTGTCCTGCACTATTTGTTTTTTCCTTTTTGTAAGATCGTATCAATAGAAATTGTTGAAATCAAATCAAATAAATACAGCCTTCTTTCTGGTTGGAATGAAGCTGTATTATTATTCAGTTACATTCAGTTACATTTCTTTCAGATGATTCCATGTAACCATCAGTTGATAAAAATCCCTGTAAACAATATCCAAAGATTCCCAAGAATTCTCTTCGTGAATTTTAGTATTGCAAGCGAGAGTACCTAAAAAAGCATTTCGACTGAAAATATGAAGCAGATGTCCTTTTATGTTCCGAGAATTTCTTGAATCATTGTTTGCTTGGTCGTTTTGATTTTTATGTTAGAAAATGGGAAAAGTGGGTAGTAAATGTATGAGAATTTAGTGAGCTGTTATTTTAGTTATGAATCATTTGTGTGTCATGTCATGTCTGACGTCAGTTTCTTGCTAAAGTACCTAAATCGAAATGTGTAGAGTCGAAAAAAAGATCCATTTAATTTAATGTATTGTTGATGTGATAGTTTGGTTAGTTTCCTTTTGTAATAGCAATTGGAATTGGAAACAAAACTGAAAGTAGTTGGGATGGGTTTGTCATGCCCTTTTATATACATGTGCTCCGATGCGGATGTTATCTGTATTCAAGTAGGATAATAGGGATGAATTTTGGAGGAGTTCCTATCTACTTACTTGCTACATAGATATTTATTCATAATATCATTTATGGAAGTTGAATCCTTTGTGGAAAAATGAAAAGATTTCTCAACTCATGGTGTTGCTTTATTGCTACGATATCTCATCTCTACATTACACTCGAACAGGACGAAACAGATATTCTAGTATTTACTTTACCTTCTGTATAATATATGAAATAATACATACATATAATATATATGTACATCTAAAGACTTGTTCACAAAAGTACAAGTAAATAGTATAGGGGCTGAGTTAGGTTTTTGATGTTTGTCTAAAGCCAAAGTAAACTGTTGAGCGAGTGTAATGCGTAAAAGATGGGCATTGTAATGAAACCGGAACTATGGAACGAAATCCCAGTTTGCTTGCTGCCAGTTGGAGTAAACATCATTTTGTTACGTGTAATATTCCACGTATGTATGTAAGTTTACGTATCTCTGATAATGTATCATCATCTCATGTGCTTCTGCGCTTAGATGGAGAACTAAGTATTTATTCTAGTTTATTATCTGACGTAAGTTTTCGCAGGTATCTAGTGTAATTTATGTGGGTAATGTACTTATTAGGACATAAAGACTTTAGTTATTTACTATGTGATGCACATGGTGTGTATAGCTATGTAATAATATCCTATTATTGGTACTAGGAGAGGATTTAAAAACCTATAAAATGAACTGGCTCAGGAAAGGAGTAGGTTTTACATGTTTACAAAGAGTAGTAAATATAATAAGTATAGACTAGCCCCTGTTCATACGATTAGCACAAAGCTGCCTCATCATAACGTAACATGAGTGGCCATTTGTATTGTGTTTTCTGTGTATTGTGTATGGATGGATGGAGTTCCAGTCTTCTCTCTGTATGTGGTAAACTAGTGACTAGTCACTCTATACTCTCATTCCTTTTCAATGAGACAAGAGTGCATTAGTTCTTCGTTATTATAGAGCAGTGGTTTTATAAGCTGATTTGTTAAAATAGTGGAGCTACATATATGGTGGCTAGTAAAAAGGTGCACATTTAATGGTTGCAATTCTTATTGAATGAGCTACAGCTAGGTAGCTGCTGGAACTGAATGGCTTAGCAATGAGTGACTTCATTATCATGAAATAGTAGTAGGGAATTTTTTCATCACCTCCTTCTACACTCAGCATTTTCATGGTGTTCTAAAGTAATTTGGCACACCTGGTTTAGTTAGTTACTCTATATTTACCTGGCACAATGAAAACACATTATCCCCCTATGGTATTACATTACAACAGCCACACTCACTCACCAAATCATTTCTCTTCTTATCCCTACTCCCTATATAGCTCTTTTACATTTCATCGTGTTTTCCTCTTGATTGGCTTCGCTTCGTTGTAAATTGTCGTGTAATATCTAGAGCTCTCTCTAATAATTCTTAGTGTGGATAGAGTCTAAAACGGGAATAGTCACCGTTTTCATATCAACTCTCATTTCCTACGCGTCATTTATACAGAAAGTTGGGTTGTGACTTGGTTTTCTCTCCCTGTGTGTCTTTTCTCTTCTGTCTCTCTCTCTCGCTGGCTGGCTCTCTATATTTATTGCATTATGCATTTGAAATGAAATATAATGTCCATCCTGTCCTTTCGTCGTCTCTAATGTACTACTTACTCAGTGAGACGAGAGATATTTAGGATTTGGATTATTGGTTGAACCATAATGGAATGAAAGGGTTAGCAGTGAATTGGAAAGGAAATATGAGGGGTTTAAAGAGAAATGAATGAAAATGACTTGTTTGCCTGATTCTCTGTTGATGATGATAATGATGATGATTATGATGGAGAATGGGACGGGTTGAATTGGTAATAGCAGAGTTGGCCTGTCAGCTGCTATATACTCTATATAGCTCGTAATTGTGCTTTTATACATTTTAGACTTCAGAGATAGGGCCATGAATTCTGTTGATGTGCAGTGTGAATTGTAAATGATGTGCTTGTGTGCGTTTTACAACAAGTACGGAGATTATTAAAGTGTCTGACACTAACTGAGAGAAAACATGAGTCATTTTTGTCACATTTTGTGTGATGGGGATGTTATTATGTGTTTCATACTGTGAATTATGTATATGTATTTATATTGTTATTGTTTGAAAGATGATGACATTGATTTGAGGAGAGTTGACTGTTCGGACTGTAAATGAATTGTAATGTTTGATTGATTATCATAGGAGACTGTGGGGAGAAAAAGAGCAAGAAGCGACGGACAAGTGGGAGCGGAGGGTTGAACGAGAATCTCACTTCGATTTCACTGCCCAAGAGCTCTCCGTCAATAACGAGTGGCCATCATGTTCCAGTTCCTTTTTCACAGCAGTCACCCGACACCACAACTCAAACGCCGCAGGTATAATTGGACACCAATATTCTTAACAGTTTAATCCAGTCTCCTGCGAGGAAGATGAGCATTATTAAAATGAATGTATTTTTTTAAGTGGATCAATATTTGACTTATGAATTATGATTTTACAGACGGACATGTCACCTGCTTCTTCCGTATCCTCAGAACCTTCTTCAGCTACGATTTTCAGCTCGGCGGGAGGGAACGGGGGAAGTCGATCAACAAACTCAACGCCGACGCCCACATCAAGTGCCAGTTCCAGCAGGAATGTTAGCACCCCGCCAGGGAAGGGACAAGCCCAGTGTGGGTTTGCCTGGCCACCGCCTCCTACGTCACAGGCCCAACAAACGGCTACATTCTGGCCAAATACAACAACTAACAATACAAATAGTGGGAATACAGCGACAACTAGCGCGGGAAAGAAAAATGCCAGTGCTCCTGCCAAGAAACCTGGATACCAACATCATTTGATTCCTAAAGTAGCCAAGAGGTCGGCATCTCCTTGTCCGAATATCGACGTGAGACAAATTCCGCTGGAGCAAAACAGACCACCTCCCAGACAAACTCCGATTTCAATTCGAAATGCTCCAGCAGCCGGTGCTAGTCATCCAAACCAAAATCCAAACCTTAGCTTCTTCCCCATCACCTCCTCTCATGGAGATGAGTTGAATTTAAATACTATGAACTTGAATATGAATACTGGCTATTCTATTTCCCCGATCCCAAATACAACTAACAATGCGAATACTCTGCAATTTGCACAGACTGTTGTGAATGCCAATAATAATGCGAATACGTTAAGTGGGAATTCGATGCCGATACAAATCCAAAGAGTTATCACAGGGACGAATCCCGGTCAAACTGCAAATGCTTTACTCCCGCAAGCACTTCCGAGTTCGATTACAATTTCTATGGTTAATCAACAACCCCAACAACAACCGACTACAACTACGGCTGTCAATACTGTCCCCTCTGGACAAAATGTAGCCACTTCCTCGGAGACAGTTAGTGAGAAATCACCGTTGCAGTTGGTGCAGGATGTGGTGAACAGATTCCATTCAAGTCCGAAAACAGAGGAAGGAAGTGGTGCTGTTAAGGAAGTTGTAAATGGGTCAGCGGAGCCCACTCCTGTGACAAATGCCAATCGAAAAGAACAAAGTTCGGCGACGAGTTCCAGCCCTGTTGGAAGTAGCACTCCGAATGAGCCGACAACAACACCGATCGAAGTGGAAAACGGCGAGCTTGAAATTCAGATACCTGCTACCTCTTCTAGCGCTAATGTTACTAGTACCATTAATAGTAGCAAGACCAAGTCAGATGACGATAGTATAAGAATCATTGCAGAAACCATAGGGAATAAAACGAATGGGGCGGTGAGCATTGTGGAAGTCACGAATTCGAGCGAAGCGAAATCCGTAGCACCGAGTCCATCTCTGAGTACAGCTAGTGCAACGATCGTCAGCGGAGTTCCGCTGATCTCTAATACTACATCTATGACGACAACTACGAGCAGCACTGGAACGGTTCCGATCATGACGGCCATGTGTGCTCCGATGGCTTCCAGCGCTACAAACACGATTATCAACTGTGCAACGACGACGACAACTTCGAATGCTAACACGTTGACGCTAAATGCACTGAGCAATTTGAGTGCACTTAGTGGCGGGACAAATCAACCGCTTATTCTTCAGCAGTCTACTGATCAATCAAATGGTCAAAATTCAACTTTCCTTACGGCTACTTCTGCAGGACCTCAATCTCTTCGCTATCCCATTTTCCAGACAATCCAGCCTTTTTTCCTGAATTCAACTGGTGCACCTGGGGGCTCACTAATAATCTCACCTCAATCTCAGCCTCATCAGACAGAGACACTAGGACAACAGTCTTTCATTTACGATCATCAGTCCCACGCGCAGCATCAAACGACGACAGATGGAATTCAGCCGATGCTTCAACAAACGACAATGGTTTTGGATCCGAATGTGTGTGGAAACACAGGGGGAATTGTGGGCGGTCCTAAGAAGAAAAAGAAGAGGTTGAGTAAAAAGCAGCAGCAACAACAAGCGCAACTTCA
Organism: Tomocerus minor; assembly: GCA_009936455.2. Lineage (NCBI taxonomy): Eukaryota > Metazoa > Arthropoda > Collembola > Entomobryomorpha > Tomoceridae > Tomocerus > Tomocerus minor. The sequence goes on along the minus strand of JAAAYG020022735.1, from coordinate 6,912 downwards.
ACTTCAGCAGCAGCTTCTTCTTCAGCAGCTCCATCAACAGGCTCAGCAACAACAAGCGGCAGCGACAATCCCTCTGACCATTTTCCCCCAGTCTTTCAACTTAGGCAACCTGGGTCATCAAGGATTCAGCCTTCAGCCGATGAACATGAATATGAACATGAACTTCTTCCCCACCCCAACAATCCTCACGTTACCTAATCTAATTTTAAATCCAGCGGATGGCACTTTGTTCATTCAGCCTTCAACGCCTTTGTCTGCTGCTCAGCAAACTGTCAAATTGGGTCAGTTTCCGCTTGCGGCTGCTCCACAACAATCAGTACAACAACCGAATCTTATAGCCCCGAAAAAAGATATTATTACAACTACTGCATCAACGACCACAATTTTATCATCAGATCTACTGAAGACAAGTCCAACATCAGGTGATATCGGATCAGACGACTCCAGACAAAACGCAACACCGGATTCAAGCACTAATGATCTGCAGTTGAGTTTATCTGTGACAAATCCCTCTCAACCAAATTCCATTACACTCAGCCTCCAACCACACACAACAACGATAGGGACCACCAACTCTCAGAAGAAAATTGCTGTCAAAAGTAAAGCTGTGAGCAGTAGTAGTAGTGCTGTCAAAAGGGTTTTCACTCAGAAGCAAATTCTTCCGAAAATCGACTCTACAACCCCATCCGTAGAAAATGGCTGATGTGATCTACTTCCTAGGCACAAAATTATAGTAATCACGTAGGAATGGGAAAGAGAAATCTATGTAATTACTTGAACTTCTCCTAATGAAACATAATGCTGTGTCATACAATGGCTATAAATACTTACTATTGTACTTGTACTGCATTTTGGGGGGATTCGTTTGAAGTCACTCTACGACATTGTTGACGTTAGTATTAGTTAAATGGATCCGATGTGATGAGGTTGGAGCTTAATTAATGGGAGTCGGTGGGAGGACACAATTCAACTACCTAATACTAAATATACAAAATACGTATACTTACATTGCACAATGAAGTATGCATGGAATACACATCAAGTTCCAGTTAGACATCCCCATGCTTAACTATGAGAACTGAAAAGCTGGAGAATATGGAATGAAGCACAATCACTTTGGAACAAAGGATAAGTTCTTCTTCTGTTATAATCTATCATCTACTAGCCCTAAGTAAATAGTAAATGCCCAGGCAGCTGACATACCAACACTACCTTCCATTTAATAGATCCTCGCAGATATATGACACGTATTTATCAATCTAAAATGAGGCTATATGATATGTGCTCTAATTCAATTGTAATCGTTCTACAAAGTATTCTACTAATGGTGAATGAACTTCCGTAATCAGAACAACTCATTCCAACATCTCCCTTCTATGAATTATATTGAGTATGGCAGAAAAAACGAGTCGAAATCTGTTTGTTGTCCTTTCTACTGTCCCACGTCCCACTACTCTTGGTCATGTCTTCTTTCTCATTTTCCTTCGTATGTCTCCTAGATTTTCTCTCTAGAAAATAAAGCTGTGAAGCGAAGCAGTGCAGTGTATGCTGAGGATGGATGGAAGGAAGTCGACTGCCGAGTTCAGAGAAATGTATGCGAAATGAATTGGATTAGTATTGACATGATGAAACGAGGAGTCTAAATGTAGCTTCTCTAGAATTTCAATGATTCTCTTTATCCACTTTTAGTAATCATCTTGTTTCGTTTACGTAGGTAGACACAAGACATCTATTTGCGTGTAGATTGTATTTTTAGGATCTAAAATAGATTTCCGACGAAACTTTTACTTTGTACGCTGTAAACCTTTGCTAAAATCATGTAATCAATACTGTTACAATGTCTATGCTTTTATAATGCATAGCAGAGCCAGGGAAACACAGTAGGGAAGGGCCATCAATTATTCTTTTTTTCTCTTTCCCTCATCATAGCAATTACCTGCTTTCTCTATCCTCTGATTGAGCTGAGCTTTTCACTAAGCCTGCTCTACTTTACGCATTAGAATGTATAATTGAATTCATCTAAAAGCAAAACCTATTTCTACAAAGACTACCTACGGAGAGGAAAGCTTTTCCCGCAAATCTTAAATGAGGCTTTCCATCCTTGCAAACTGACAGAACCTCTACAGCCAGTAAATAATAATGAAGAGCATGAATGTATTCGCGAAACTTTATCCTACTTTCAGCTAAGACTTGAATTCTTAGACTCTAGTACATAAATTCTGCATTGTTATGCAAAATAAATCAGTCCCTCCATACAAAAAGCATTCATAACTTAGATATGTATGTATATGTAGGTATGAATCGTTTAAAAGAAGGATTATCCTCATTATATATTGCTAATTTACCTACTTTCATTTCAAGCATGAAATCTAAGACTTCTGGTTGAGGTATCAACTTGTTTGCAACGAAATGTCAAATGGAAAACTTGCTTTTGTCTGAAAGTTCAATTTTCCTTTGGGCCCAATTTATAGATCTAGGGAGTAAATGCGGAGAAAGTTATATTTTCTCTAGCAATGACTATTTGTAGAGAGAAAAAATCATTCGGACACAGATAGAGCAGTAAACACGTTGTAAAACATGGTTTATGAACTTTGTGACGATTGCTGGGAGTTAAGTGAAGTTATGAAGAAAGTACCAACATTCCTTTGCATTGAGAGAATCTTGGATTTTATGGGCAATTACGAAATAATTATTGCTATGTAATAACAATTCAGACTTGTCATTAGCTTTCCTTAAATCTTTACTCCTGCTACTGGGGGCTGTGACTGTAATAGTAATGTTATTTATGTTAGTAGATGAAAAGTAGTAACCTTATGTGCTTGGAAGGAAAAATCAATAGATCGTAGCAAGTTCCGAAATGAAATGACTGAGAAAAGGACTAAAGGGATACTATGAGAATTATAGTCCCAAGAGTCTGATAGAATCCTGACAATCAGTTTGTAGGCAGTAGAGACGAAAACAAGATTAGTTTCTCGTATAGCGTCATTGCAACAACTAATGGCAATTTATTTTCCTCCTACTTGTGACTTTGTGGTGAAGATCAAGGGAAGTGACGCGTCTTATTTTGGTAAACAACTTCCCATTCCCACTATGCTACTGTTATGCGTATGACGGGATTTCCTTGCAATTTGCATTTATTTTTCTCTGAAGAATGGTATAAATAAATCCCAAAACATTTAATTGTTAAAAACTCTTAATGCAGTGTACTTACGTTGAAAATTGGAAGTCAAGCCATTGTAGGTTCTTTATAAAAAATTTACTGATTACGTGTCATGGTTTTTGAATACTAATGATTCGTTTTTCTTAGAACGGCTTTCCTAAGTTCATTACAGAAAGGAAATGCATTCGTGCTCATTCATGCCCAACAGTTAGTAGTGGGATTTTTCCAGTAATTGCAGAAAGGTTCGGCTGTTGGGTGATTTTTGCATCAAATATCAGAGGAGCGTAGCGTAATAAGGAGGACGCTCTACTAATCCAAGCTCCTCTAAAGATAAAAAAGAGAAGGAATTAAAAGGAGAACGTGTCACTGAATCTAATTTATCATCTTGAGAGAACATAACATAAAGCAAGTGATGAATGGCCATTAGAACTCAGAAGAGCGGCTATAATTCTAACATTTGAGTAGTTACCCCGCATAGAATCTAATGTAGTTAAGATACTTATAATTACGTCTCAAAGTCTCTCTCCTTTCTTTATCCTTCCTTCCAGCAGTAATATGAAAAACTAAAGCAGTAAGGAATAATTGGTGTTTTTCAGTGCTCACTCACTGTCTCTAAAAGTCTACATGTCCATAAAGCTCTATATAAGAAAGGCCTATATTGCGTTTTATGTCGTTATATAGATGACATTTTCTTTTCCTGTCGCGTTAACGTAGAATTTTCCAGGAGAAATGCCATAAATGTCGGATATACAGCAAAGAACATGTCTTGCTGCTGAAACCAATTCATTTCGCACCATTACATTTCTATCAATTGACCCGTGGACAGCAAAGAAAGAGTCGAGTGGGTGTTGTGTGGGTAAAGACATGATCTTTATGTCTTTCTGCAGTCTAGAGATCACCTTCCTGCAATAGAGTCATAATATTCGACTCAGACAGATCTATATACAGATAATTGACTGCTTTTTGATATCTTTTTGGTACGTGGGCGCTGTTAGTGTATAAAAAAGGGGGCAATATTTCGTGCGTTGTTTAGTGACTTCCTACACTCGAAGTACTTTATGAAAAAGAAATTGGAAGATCATGAGATGTGAAATTAGAAATGTAAAGTTGGTGAAAAATATTATCTAGGAGGTAATATTTTAAATACTACGCAGCAGTGTGAACGATTCGGTTCGGTTGTGATAACTTCCTTCTTTATAGAAATAATACTATAGAACTTTCTTGGGATTTTTTGTCTCATCCTGCTAATTTTGACTTAATAACATTTCAATTTTAGAGTCTTAATTGTTGATTAGATTATGCAAAGTCAATATTAGCATCTATGAAATAATGACATTTAAGTGTATCGCAACAAAAAGTTGAAAAAAATGCAATAGTACATTACATAATGTTATAAATATATCTAATATTAGATGTTTGGTCGTCTTTTCTCCTTTTTACTATAGTCTAGCTCTTGATGTTAATCATGTCTGGATATTTCTGTTGTTGTGTGGTATCGGTGCATTGTAATTTACAAATGTATGTACATTAGTAACTGTAGCTGTAGAAAGTATTTGCTATTAAATATCGTATCGTGCTCTACTGTCTGTTTAAAAATAGGCGTTTAATGAAGCTGTGTACATTATGTTGGTGAGGGACTTGGGTAAGATTAAAATACTTACTGTCTGAAGGGATACAACAAAATATTGTAGATTTTCCTGTACAACGATTTGTCTTACTATGAATAAATAATATGTGTAATTACATCATGAATGTATATATATTGTATGTGTATATAATTAGACGACAGTTAGGTCGACAAAGGCAAAAATCATTTTCTCATACAATTTTAACTAAACCATGATATGATAGCCAACCAATATGTACGTATATGTTAATGTTACAATTGATGTCGATGTTCGTGTACATAACACTTGATTTAAAAAATGTTTTAAAATATTATAATGTAAATGTATATTAGAGAGATAGATAGAGTGTTAATTTACAATACATACATACATACAATTAACTTACAATTGTAATGATTACTAGAGTAAACCTAAGTGCACATAAACCTTTTACCTTGTACTACGATACGAAACAAAGCAAAACAGTACGTAAGTAAAGCTACAAGAGCGTAAATGTAGAGGTACGCACGTTAGTATAAAATCAAGTACTTAAGTAATGAATACCTAGGTACTCAAGTCGTCCGACATTTCTACATGAAGTTTTAAAAGTACCAAATCTTATTGAATTGACTGACTGAGATATTATTATTATTATTAGTTTTAACTGTAATAGATATGTGTACAATTATTTAATTACTGATTGAGTATTTAACTTGTAGCCTTAAATTAATCCTCATTTTAATAAGTACAGAAGTTAAGAAAAGCATAATACATGAAATGTAGTACTAGTAGTTAATTAATAGTAGTATTACATATGAAAATGTGTCCGCATGTACGTACGTAATAATATTATTGATAGTAATATGGTATTTAGTACGGCTAAAGATGTTAGTGTGTACAGAATGACTTACCAAATTGAAAAGTAGAATCTTACAATTTTATTGGTGCATTTGAAATTGCATATATGGTTTCTCTGAAGGGAAATACAGTTAAGTTTTAACAGGGTTGAGATTTGGGATGGGAATTAAGTTATGGAATCTACTTACCTAACTAATATTTCTGTGCTTTCGTTAATCTGAGAGCACAGACGTGTAGAGTTAGGTGGAGTTAGTTTATATCGTTGCTAGAACGTGTTCGTGTCAAATGGAGTCATTCTGATTGGGTCGGTGGCTACAATTCAGTTTTAATTTTGTTTTACTGTTTTAATTATAAGTTCATATCATATGCCAATTGTTCTCCTCTCACTCTAAACTTGGGTGAACGTTTACCTGCTGTCCATTTTATTGTAACGTTAATATGTCATCTTTGTTTCTTCTCAAATGGCAAAGAGAAAGCTTTATTTTTATCTGTATAATTTACCTAATGTACCTAACTCATTTTGTTCGTCTTAGTTTTTAAATATCTACCTGTATGTGTAGTTGACAGTTTTAGTTTAGTTGCAATGAAAATAATATTTCCTCATGAAATGCCAAGTATGTATTCTCATTACAATTAAAAATCTCGTTGTTGCACTGTGAGTACAGTTAATTCATGTCTTGTAACCGTTAATTCTCCGTCCATATGTTAATAGGCTGGCTCATGACATTCATCATCTAAATTTTTCGTCTTTGCACACATAAATAGCATTACTAAAATTATTTTCATACCTTTTCTCAATTTTCTCATACATGATACCATACGAGATACGACTTCACTATTAAGTTGTGATGTTGTGAAAGAATGTGAATGCTTAACGAGGGGTTGACATAATTTCCAGCCCTGATGCCAGGAGTACGGTTAAATGTAGAGCAAATGAAGTAAACATTTGGAAACCTACTCATATTTTTCGAGGGCACAGGTTTACAACATTTTCAAAAATAAAATTAAGTATAAGAAAAAATTGGGATTCTTTTGGAGTGGGGGGAATGCATTTCCAAAATGTATTTCGATTTTAATACCATATTTAGAAAGACAAAGTTACCCTTGGGTTTACTACTGACGTTTGTAATTTTAAATTTTTTGGCAAAAAGAAAGGTTTCAAAGTGTAAAGTAAATAATGAAAATAGAAGATTTTGAAGCTTTTCTCGATTTTTAAAAACATGCATAATGAATAAACATTATTAGCAGATACTTTCTAGATTTGACAGGCTTTTATGACGACTTATG
>JAAAYG020022724.1:8039-18048 GCA_009936455.2 Tomocerus minor | reverse complement strand
TTTCCATGCTCATATGAACTGATTGACCTAAAACTGTTCCAGTTATGTATGAGAAGTTGAAGTGGAAAAACACACATGTGGAGCCCCTCCTTAACACCAAAATATGGCAGTTATTTTGGACATTGTTAATTTAATCTTCTAATATTAAATCCAGTAGTAAAATATGGCTGGCATTAGATACACATCCGCGTGAGAATAATATTTATTTGTCGTTTAGTAACTAATCGGATAGTTATATTTTATGCGTACTTAAGAAACATAAAATTAATAGGTAATCTAATGGATGCTAATGTTTGTGACATGCTCTTCAAAACTTCAAGATGACACATTTTATTTATTTTCAAACGAATATTTATTACAATTTAAAAAAGCAAAGTTTCCTTTTTTAGAATTTGTTAGTTTGCTTTTATATAAAAAGGCAACTTAGTCAAAACATAAAAAGTTGCTTTTTAGTTCCCTGCCCTAAAGGACAAGTTTGGTTTGGTTTTTTCTTAGCATTAAGGAGTTGACAAAGACTTACAATGGTATTCTAGTTTATGCAGTGCATAATATTATATCTGATGTTGTTATCTTTATGTTTTTGTGTAGTGCGCTAAGTATAAGTATATAGGTGTGTGTAAAGGTGAAAGTCTCCAGTGAAAGTTCAATGTGTACAATTAATGTACAGAAGACAATGGCAAGGGTAGTCTCAAGGGAGGGAGGGAAGGAAATAGGCCAAGAGCAGTTATCATTAACTGCAATGTCCGTTTATTTGAACCTTTGGTATGGTTATCAGGTTGCTGAGTACTCTATAAACATTCCTGAAATCCACTCTCGTTTTTGTTTTCATTTATATGCAAAAAGAAAAATATATTTGGTTGTAAAGCCGAGAGGAAACTGGTCAAACTAGTTTTTTATGTTTTATGTAAAAGTTGTCGAGGAGAAATTCCTTTATGAAAAAGTTTTCCTTTGCATGCGTATGCGGGAAAAGGAAGTGAGACGTGTAGAATAAAGTATTGACTGAAGGACGTACGTATAGGATGTAAAATAGTGTATAATAATAATAGTAGGCCACCATGTACAGAATACCAAAAATTCAATATGATATCACACACATACACACGTCGCGAAGTTTTCTATTTCCATTTTTCTGGTATTTTTAGATGTCTGAGGAGAGGCGACAAAAAGTCTGCGTCATACACATTAACATTCAATTCTGATTTGTCGAATGAGGTCAACCAACGCAGGCGAATATTAGAAGCATGGGAAAGTATAGAGGAAGAAGTGCAAATGCGAATTCTGGTCTCACTGAGCACATGTACATGTGATACTATGTCAAGTTGGGTATTATCTTAAAAGAGAAAGCTTAGAGGGAAAGTAGATGTGTTCGGGAGATAAGTATTTGATGTCTCGTAGAAAGTACTGCTCGTTGTACTTAATTTATTTAGTAGTCAGTCGGCAGTGATGCTGGCAAAGCCAAAGGACTTCCCTCAAATAAACTAGCTAGATACACATGCATACATGCAAAGAGCACAAATCCTCGTCATCCTTTACTATCTTCCTGGCTACACTTGGATACTTTTCTTCGTTCCTATTTTTAGTAGACGATAAGGAAAAGGGAGTGCGAGATGAGAGCAAAGACAAGAAAGTTTATTGACGTCCTAGTAATTCCGCTCTTCGATGCATTGCAATTTGCAATTTATGTTCACTTTGATATCAGTGTGCTTTAGTTTCTCATTCCTCGACTACTCCCCTTCCCTTAACTACATTCAAAAGTTGTGGGCTTGATGGAAACCACAAAATACACACCTTGACGGGAAACTACTTTTAATAAGGTCAGGAAACTTGGTATAAATAGCTCTCCTCCTCATACAGTTTGCATACAGAATGAAAAACTAAGGTAATTCCACAAATAAAATCATAATAGGGAAATGGGGAGAGAAAACATTTCTACGTACTCTCCCTCTCTCTACTCCTTAGACTGAAATTACATAGATCCTCTATTTAAAGAGCCATAAATATATCTTATTGCATCCCTTATTCAGATGTATAGGACAAAGTAGGAAAAACCTAGATAAGTCTATGCACATTTATTTTATTATTTAACATGAGCCGGTATGGAATACAGATCTATCTGTGGCAGAGAGCAACGTCGAAAGAAAACCCTCATTACAGTGAGCTCTTCAAAATATCTATAATAAAATTGCCGAAACGAAGTTCTTTTACAACTTATCTTTGTAGAAAATTCCTTTGCCACACATAGGTATTAATACTGACTGATGCCCTGAATATATTCACTCGGAAATTTCACTCCCTCTACTCATTTCATGCAATTTTTCTGTTTTATGAGCCGCGACTCTGTTTCTATGATTTGCTGTGACGTGTGTGTAAAAGAGAGCTATATAAATGATTTTATATTCATGCATTACTTACTTGTTCTGTCTACAAGTATAAGAAGCAAACTATGTCTTACTATCTGTAAAATGTTTATGTTTTGTTTATTATATGGGACATTTCTGGTTTTATGTGTTTGTCGGGTTCCTTCAGGCCGGGATTCCTCGTGCCGTGGATGTGTCAGTTGGGACCATTGCTTCAAAGGACGCCCGTGGCAGCAAGCACTTTGTCACTCGCCCTTTTATCTCTGGACAGGTGGGCGGCTATTAGACATCCTCGTTTTGCACAAAGGTGATCATCTTTTTTTACTTTCAATGTCATTTACTTCAAATAGTACAGTATTTTCCATTGATACCCTCGAGGATTCGAAATTGCCCTCGCTAACTCCAACACAAAAATTATAATTGACTCCAAAGGGAATTCCTGGCTTCTTCAATCAACCCTTTCATTATTTACATTCTCGCAGCCCGTTAGCAAGAAACGTCAGATACCTATATGCTAAATGACATTATGTTCGTCAGTCCATCGCAGTTCCGAAAATGTTAAATATTATAAATATTGGTTGCATTTACAAATATAAATATGTAAAATGTATGCATGAAATGCAAATTCGAAGCCAATACTACCATACCCCATGTATAAGGAAACATCAGTAACGCTGCTCTCAAAACTTATTGTTATTATATTATACTGTCATATAATTTAGTATAATCAATAAGAAAACCATATTTTTGCAATGAATCTATGCTACAAGATGAATTTGTAAAAGTGAAGGCCATATAAATTTCTTAAAGCTGTACTTTTGCAATCTTGCATCTGCTCTGGTATATTAGAAGCCCTCCTCAAACAGTTGACGTATTCATGTATTTTCCTTTCATTTTGATTTGTCTGTGTTTTGAGTTTCTTAGAAAATTGATTTTCCCCATTATCGACGTAGGCAATAGTGGAGTTCCCTGGGAAAAAATAAAGTATTATTATAGCAGGATTGTAAGTACATAGGTATATTTTCCTTTGGTCTATATGCGTTGAAAGGTTTGTGTATCTTGCGGTGACAAAGAAGTAAACAGAACGCAATCGACTTGGGAATGGAAGAAGTCATCAAATTGCTTAGGAACTTTACCTGCCGTCTGCTTCGAACTTTGACTTTGTCTAAAGTATGTATGTACAATCTGTCAAGTTTGCCAATAAAGTGTGTCCCTTGAGATTTCTTTCGTGGTGGAATCTTGGAGATGATCAGATTTACTTGTAAATGTTTTTTGGAGTTCGCAGATATATCAGCTCTTGCCACAATATAATATACATGATGATAGATAGATACCACATGAATGCAAATATATACAATGTTCATGTCCCTTATATTGTAGTGTGGCGCATAGTAGCTTTGGTATTATAAATTATACAATTTTACTATTATCTAGTACGTTTATTTATAAGTAAGTCTCAGATAATTAATTGCATGTTTGAAGCAGAATCAAACTGAATATCATGACTCCTGTTTGAGGTCTTGCTTCCTTGAACTTGTTTGAGCTGAACTATCAAGACTCAATGTTAGGTATTCAATTGTAAGTTGTGAATAAATACAAATTGTACGTACCCAAATTACGCACGAAAGTTAGAGTTTATATTATTTTAATTTCATTATTTTACTCCCCCACATGTTGGCAGAAAGACTGAATGGATTATGTCAGCTCTTTGCGGGCAACAGTCTTTTGTTAATTACATTACTAAAAGGATGTATGTAACATCGAATTATTTCCCATTTTTAGTTTATTTAACCGTAGGTTGCAGCACTTGTAATTTAAGCTTTGCTTGTTGATTTTCTGGCATCTCTGTATATCCGGATTCCTTTTCAAATATACTTTCTAAGAATGCATTAAAAGTTTTAGGTTTATTTTCTTTGAAACGGGATGTATCAACTAGGCATGTGGCGTGAAGTTAACTTTTCAACTCAAAACTGTAAAGAAAGTCTCATAGTGATGCATCTTAGAGTGAACATCCTTTATTTATTAAAAGCTTTTGTTCTACTTAAACCTGTCACATGAGTTTCACCAATTATTTTGAAAGCAATTTAATATGCCATCCCTCGTTTACTTAATAAAATGCCCTACAACTGTTATAATTCTCCCTTGAAGCGTATAGGAACTTCTTGAGAAAGCCATGCATGGGTTTTCTTCGAACATTGGAAAACATATAAAATTGATATTTTCAGTTAGAAGCAAATAATGAATGGGTGAATTCTTGACAGGTTCAGGGAACGAAGATTCGTGGCGATGTCGATGGCTTGTATTTGGGTTTTGGCAAGTTTGGTTGCTGCTCCTACACTTTGGGTTCGACAATGGGACGATGAACCAGGACCACCCTGGGCACAAGAGCACAGCAGCCAAGACACGGTATCGATTACTAAATGCATTTAATAAGTGCCTATATGCATGCCGTTGTTATCGAAAACTATTGCAAAATGTCATCTGCACATACTTAAAAGTTTGGGTCTTTATCGAAATCATAAAGTAAAGTTTTTGTCATCTCATAAAATAGGCAGCTAGATAGTTTAATTCGTTGTATTTTACACGTAATACAATTAAAATTAATTTATTAGACAGATCCATAATCTAATAATATTATGTTAATGCAATGGAGGTATGCGACTGATCTGCATGCTTATATACTTATAAATCTTTTGTTAGGTTTCAGGTAGACGTATACCTACAGTATAATTGGAATCGGCTCATGGCTGAGAGAAGTTGGTAGAAAATGCAAAATACATAGGAAAGTGTATGCAATCGCACGGTTAATTACATTTCCCTTCTTCATTAGTAGATGATGCGGGCCGAGAATATATAGTAGCGACTATTGTGTATAAATCGAGTCCATTGCAAGGGATATAGCTCTGAATCAAATATCAATAAATATATACAGTTTCTGCTGAGATACCTAATTAGAGACTTGGTGAATATTTCTTGATTACAGTGTATAAAGAGGAAACTGCTGTCCTGTTAATGAGTTCTATTGTTTTCGATCCAACCAGGATAGTGGATTAATTTACCTGGCTCTATTGTGTTTATGCTAGCTTATTTTCGTGTCATGAAGCTAGAACGAAACCACTAATTGGACATCTGGTAAATTGTAAAGCAACCCGGTCAGATCACATGTAACAGAAGACATAGTAGCAATATATATCCGAGAATTGAAAATTCGCTTTCCCTTAAGTCCTATATAGGCTTCCTTACTTTTCCTACTATAATATGAACATGAAATACATTTCCGAGAATTTCAATCTGCGTACTTGTGGCTGTGCATTTACAACTCGTTTAATGAAAGACAATAACTTTGCATTTTGCAACCTTTCTTGAACCGACGGAATTCAGGAATAATTTTATCATGCGATAGAGATATCTGGAGATATTTAGACATTTGGAGGTTTTTATCACTAATGTATCTGTTTGTATGGTGGTTAATTAGAAACTTTTTGTTTCTGATGCGCAATAATTTCAGTTACCATGAAATACAAGTGGATTTTGGAGTTTGTGGCTTTAGAATTGTCTCTGTTTCAATATCTTAGGGAATGTAACAAAGAATTCAAATTAGGGATTTTGTTTACAGAGCATCGGAGGTAACGCCACGAGAAATTCTTCAAGTGCTGACTGGGGAGAATTTGAGTCTGACAAAGAGTGGGGAAGGAACGGTCAATGCAAGGAAGGATGGACAAATGACGGGATGCAAATGGCTTATGCAGCCACGTACATTGGCACTGCGTTTGTTTCTCCAGCTCTGATTGTGGCAGCTTGTCACGCCTCGGTTAGTCAAAAGTTAACAGCCCAGTTGCAGGTACTCAGCGGCTCTGATAGAATCTCAAGTCGTCCCCGACCTAAGCAAGTGATCATAGTGGCTCGCGATCTCGCCAATAATCCAAATGCAAATGCCAATGGACCTTTGAATGGAAACGGAAATCCTGGAAATCTGAATGGTCACGGAGGCGTTAACACGGGTGGAAATGCACCTCCAACTATAGTTATTGATCCTCCTAAACCTTCCATGAAGCTAGTTCCGTGTGATCCGAATTCTGACGAAGATGACGTGTATCTTCGTATGCAAATTGAGGTAAGTTTGCCAACCTAATAAATATTTGCACTATTCCCATCTCCAAAATTATGCTATTTACTTGTTTCTGCATAATCAGGGATATAGATGAAAACTGAGTTGGTTGAATTTACAAGGTGTTTTGGCCAGCCACCGTAAACCTCTTTATTTTCTATATAGTGATGAAGAGCAGAAAACCCATATCTGTCAGAAACAGAACATAATATTGTAGAGGATGGATGTATTTAGTACCGAGTTAAAAACAACAATCGATATCTTCTCACATTTTTGGACATTATTTTGTTGCTACTACTTTATTTGTATATGTACAACAATTACTCGAAAAGACGAATCTTATTGTATTAAGGCAGCTGATAAGTTAATATAAATTCTGCAGTGTGTTCCAATGTGGGATTTACGGTATTTACTGAGTTAGCAGTTCTATTTAATCGTATAGTGTAAATATTATTATCTACTCAATTTAATAACTAGGTACTAGCTTAACTTTCATGTGTGCGATTCGGGGAGTTGCAGTCTCGTTTTGAATACCTAGGGCTGTATGATGAGTGAGAATGCGAGAAAAGGGATGTTGGTGCTTAGGTTGGTTTATTTTACCATATCTGAATACATATTTACTTTCTTTTTGCCGTGGAAGCAGTTGCATGCAAATAAATACGATCTACTTACAAAATGTACACTGAAGAATGATTCACACCCTTCAATTTACCTTTATGTTTTGCAATGTAGCAGATAGTTTTTTTGCTAGAATTTTCAGAGTACCGAATGAACCATCATATAACTTAATGTAGCTAACGTGAGAAGGTAGAGACAGGCGAAGAAATGGAATCATTGAATAAAATGAGATTTTCAATGGGAATATCTTCAATATGTCACATCATTCTATCTTATTGCTGTAACACAGAGACACATTGATTTTATTGCCCATTTCCAATATACTTTATTCGTCCTAGCTTAAAAATTGCTTTATTCCTCTTTTTCTCTTCAGCTATTCTATACCAGTGCTTATAAACATAATCTCAAACACTTCAATGCAATTGATTCATAAAATAGAAGATTGGATGTTATAAACACAGTTAAACTGTATGTGAAATGAGGCATTCCTAACAAACGGGGATATCACAAAAGAAAATGTGGATACGGCTATCCACGATAATTCTGCATTTTAGTAGCTAAATACGATTAGAATCAGTCAACCCGATAGTTTTTTAAATGATATATATGGGGCAACATCTGCCTTTTTTAATGTTATTGCTTAGTGTTAGCCTTTTTTGAAATGTGATTAATATTTTATTTATATAATCCAAAAATATATACAATACATCATATATGCATTACGTTTCACTTGGTTTTGTAGGGAATGTTGATAAAGCTTTCCCAGATATTTAATTCATTTCTACAGAATATCGTTTCGGTGTATATAGAGGTTGTACTATACGGACTGAATACTAAAGAGAGTCAATGGGAGATATACTTGCTATTAAACGAGTCATCTCCAGAAAAGTTACATAAGGGAGTATCTAATATAAAGTTTATGTTATGCCATTTTTGTGAGGAAGACAGCAGTAGACGGAGCAGCATACACCATTTACTTTCACTGTATTGACTTGGATCACTTTTTCCTGCAGTTAAATTGCCCCATTCGAATTCCTTAGGTTGTTTCCGCGAAAGGAATTGATTGAATTGTGCAATTTTGGAACTGTGGACATATCCTGTCCTTATATTTTCTGTAGGGAAAGTGAGTTTTGAATTTAATTGAGTTAATTGAGTTAGTATGCGTATCACGTTGAGCTAAAACTAACCTGTGGAAATAAAAAATAATTGCTCGCCTTGATAAATATTTTATCAATCTATTTAGAGATGAGCATAAATATATCTCATTATAGAGTTGGTGAAAGTGGCTAGTAAACAATTTTTGTATGCTTGGGGGGTTGCCTGTGGCTAAATAGAAGTTCTATTAAAGAAACTATCAAACATCCTACGAAAGCATTGGCCTAGTGGTGTGGCGTTTTTGGCACTCTGTTATGTTAGTGTTGAGTTTTAGAAATGACTTGAGCCTTGGGGTGGAATGAAATGGAATCGGTGCATTGCATGGAATAGGATTATATTGCATGGCATATAGAGAAAGTTCACTTAACTCAGTTCCAGCCAAAACTAGTAAGCGTATCACATTGACACTACAACATGTAGCTTAAATGTTAAATCAGACGTGAAATTGGACATGTGAGAAAGTTTGCTTTCTCTTAAGGAGACCAAGACACGTAGTATCAGAGAACTCATGACTATCTTAACTAACTCGGTTCTCTTGCACTCTATGACGGGTTAGCATGAAATACGTGTTGGAATAGTAAATTCTTGATGGGCCTTGAATTCACTGACGACTGAGTTCAGGTTTTTATAGGATTGCCAGCTGGCTGCTAGTATTTAGAGATACAGACACAGGATAAATCAGTAGAATTTTGTTTGGCAAATAATATGCCTTTGTTGAGTAGTAATCCACAAGAGCACAAGGACAATTGTGTGTACTTTGTGCCATAAAGGGAATGGCTTGGCAAGCAGAAAGAAAATTATCAAAGGAAAACAAGGATCCGATAAGACAATAATGTGATAAGGCTGATTTCCAATGCCATGAGAGATTTCTTTGTCTGTTGAATCTGTCTTGTTTGATGTGAGTTGTGCACGTGTCTTGGAATTCTTCTCTGATCAATCCATTCCTCTTCTCATTCTTGATCCTTCCAAACCTGCCGTCAGTTTACAAGAATACTCGCTCCCACGACTGCTCTCAATCTCATCTTCGAAGAAATCATCTTGAAAGGCATCGGATTTAATTTAGTATGACCACGAAATAACTATTAATGGTAACGGGCCTACTGCATTGGCTAGAACACAACTTGGGGAAAAGGAAGATTCCACCACTACTATGATTAATATTCATTGATATAAAACGCATCTAGTAAATATTCCATTAATGAATTAGTGCAAAAGTATATCAAATATTTGTCTATTATTTTGTCATTTTCATGAGTAGAGTATTCGTAAATATATTTCAAACATACCTTCAGATGTCTACAAGGAACCTCTTAATCAATTTACCATCAAAATTTTGCTAAACATACCTGTATTTGTGTTATGTGGTGAAAGTAAGAGAAAGCTATAATGTTCTGTACACGGGCGTACCGTGTATTGGAAATCGGAATGGATTATATGTAATTGGGTAGCGTTCATTTAATATGAATAGGACTGATACAAATCGTTAGTACAGAACGCACATAATTAGAGTATTTTCTCCTCAGTTTTTATAATATTTAGTGGTTTTATGTAAGCAAAGAAGTATAAAGCTATAATTGAAAGAGCTTCTATAAAAGTTTTCTCTCAGTAATTTCCCTTCTTAGATGAAGGGTATATGAGCATATTATTAATATTTTGATAAAGTACGTTTGAATAAATCTGACGGATTTCTTTGCATGAACTACAGGCGGACTTGGAGTCATTTCGTCAACTTTCGCAACTGCACCAAAATCAAAATAATGCAAATCAAGGA
>JAAAYG020022691.1:0-18054 GCA_009936455.2 Tomocerus minor | reverse complement strand
CTTTCTATACCTATCTTCCACATCCTAGACAAACACACACTAATGAATTGTCAGTCTACTTTAGCAGAGTCCACACACGCGTAACCTATCTACTCCAAACATTCTTACAGCTATATATAGTCTACAGTATATGCTATATAAATATATAGAGAGAGACACAACAATAAGGAGATATAGTCATCGAGGACTTGAATTGGTGGACTTGGGGAGGAAACGCCTTAGTCTTAAATAAGGAATGCAGTCACATTGAGGCGTGGGAAGTACACTGTTGAAAATAATTAATTAAGCTCCTAAATTATTTGCACCTAATGAAACGCTAAAGGAACTCCATTAACTTCTCTCCTCACATCACATCAGAGTACCAACGAAACTATTTATTTCGGGAACCACTTAAGAACAGCCAGTCTTTAGCTCTCTCTCTCTCTTCCCTCTACTTACACAAATACGACATATACACATCCATATGAGACGGTATAGGTAATCGAGGATACATTAGGTCCTTAGTATATAGCGAGAGATCCTCAAATCAAGTCTAGTCAGCTACAGATAGACAAACAGATCCATGTAAGCATAACATAAGTACATCTGGTCCTGACTTGGGAACCCTTTGACTTGACTTCAGACTTTCATCTTCAGTTCACTCATTCATTCACGTGGTTCCCACATGCCCACTTTTAATGACACCATGAACTTCGTAGCTCACAATCCGATTTCCCAAAAGAGACCTACAGGAACGAGAGGGAAATAAACTCCAGCCTCTGCCTTCCTCTTTACTCAACATCACATCTACAGATACACACACAGGCAAGGAAAGAAGGAACATTTTCGGAAGTGAAGTGAAAACTCGAGTAAAATAACGTAAACTCAGAATAGAAATTCATGGCAGAGACTACTCAGTCCACTCTCACAGTCCATACTGACCACCAACCAATTCTCCCTATACTTTTTTCGTCATCGTCAAGTCAGGTCAGTGCTTAGACTAAAGTAAGAACAACCTCAAAGGCATCTCTCCATCCATATCCAATGCACATCCACAGAAAATTCCCAAGCCAGCAAAATTTTTCCGCACGGTATGCTGAATGATCCGTCCAGTTCAGTCCAATCCAGTCCACCAAAGAGCTCTTCGTTAGATAACCTTAGCACATACTTCTTGCTTACAGACTAAGGGATAGCTAATGCTAATATACATTTAATATAGATTTATATATAGAAAGAGGAGCATTTAGACTCTATACAGAAGATTTCCTGACCAGTTTGGCTTAACTTTGAGAGGGAGGGGGAATGCATCACTATTAGCATCACAGAACCAAACCAGGCCTGCATAAGAAGGAGACTCTCTGAAATTCAGTTCACCAGTTCCTCCACAGTCCAGTTAGGAAATATTATTCTTAGGCTATATATAGATAGAGGATATATCTATATATGACTATATAATAGGGGTAAGCAAGAGCCAGAGAGGATTTCAAGGAATGGACATTATGAAAAATGGTCCCAAACCACTCGAGCGAATTCGATGGCCATTTTTTCCCATCTTATTCTCTGAGGAATACTCAATCTACACGCACCCTTCATTCAATTGTGGAGCCTTCACTTTAGTCCTCACTCACAGCTCACGGAAAAAGAGGCTAGGAAAGCGGGCTCTATCTTTTCATAGCCACCGAATTCCTACTCACCCAGAATTCATATCTCTCCGAATCTCCTCACTTCCCATCTTCTCACTTGAGTACATTACACACACTCTCACATTGCTCTTTCTCAATAAATACACTTTTTACTACTTCTATACACATCCATCTAACTCTGACTTGGCTATAATACAGCTACATACATATATTATACATACTTACTAGTAGAACTGGACAGCCAGCCCCAATATATAGAGCAATACTGTTACTAATGTAATGTAAGCTGTACACTTATCTGTAAAAGGCGAGAAATAGATAGGAGAGGAATTTTTATCCCTAACCTCCATTCATTCATTCATGGAGAAGACTTTCATTTCTTTTATCTCTCTCTCTCTCGTCAGAAACAAAACCAACTTGAATTTTTTCCTCTTTTAAATCTTGTGAAATTTGGTTGATGTAGCATCACGTAAATAGTCTGACCATGTGATCTTCCTAAGTGGAGTAATAATAGTCGTCGTTTTATAGTCGGTTTTTGAGAAATAGGGCTGACTACAATTGCCAACAGCTTGTTAATCCTCTCATGCATAACGGAAAGGCCGGAATGTGAAAATCTTTGGACTTGAGAGGGAAGGAGCTTCTTGGTTTGTGTTGTATGCATTTCCGGTATATGGAAAGTAGGACGTGTATATTTTATTATAGGGCATTGTTAACTGCATGTAATAACAGTTGTGCCATCACAGAGCTTAGTTTGATAGAATGCAAGTCCTGGGTGTAAGTGCATCTGCGAGTGTGTACCTACGAGTATAAGTAGAATGGGAGAAAAGCTCGGAAAAGAATTACAACTGTGAAATGAGGAGCAGATAATGAAAAGGCTATTAGAAGAGCTATTTAGGCAATGATAACGGTTTTATGGTACCTCGGAGACGTGTTGGCCCCTACCAAAGGATTTATGACA
The DNA here is from genome assembly GCA_009936455.2 of Tomocerus minor. Taxonomy (NCBI): domain Eukaryota; kingdom Metazoa; phylum Arthropoda; class Collembola; order Entomobryomorpha; family Tomoceridae; genus Tomocerus; species Tomocerus minor. Next base: position 15,474 of record JAAAYG020022691.1, on the reverse strand, counting down.
GTTCCCTATGTGTCTATCCGTGTGTGCCATGCCTTTTTGCTATTCTACCTTCAACCTTCTTCTTCTCCTTTGCAACTGCAATAATTTCTCAAACTCTACAGATACTCTCCGCCACTTCACTTCAGTTCACTTGAAACTTTAACTTAAAACTCGAGAATCTCTTCTCTCTCTGCCACGCTCCGGTTCCAACACTCTTTTACAGATACTTTGCATTTACTTCAGACTAACTATGCACATCTGCTCCACCATTCTTCGCCCTTTCCTTATCCCTCGTCCTCGACAAAAACAAAAGAATGTGCAAAAAGTCTCATAGCGAATTATCAGTTCATCAAAAACTGGGGAACTACTACTTACCACCACACTCATAGCTCAACAGCCCCAGGCTAACACACACAACTTTAATAAACGTCCTCTTTCTCTCACACCAAAAACTCAGTGCATCTACTACATCTTTATGCATTGTAAGAATATCGTAACTTTTAAAAAGATACCTATGCACTCTTACAATGCGGGCACTATCAGTTTTTAGATATAAAAATATCCCAACTAACTTTATTGTATTCAAGTTGAATTAAATTCAAAAGAGCTATATTCACGATGAGGACCAACTCCCAAAGTGCCCATTATATTAGAACAGTAGTGAGTGGAGTGGTGAAGATTAGCTAGTTGCAGCAGCAGGAAGTAATCCTCATCATAATAATGTAATATCAGCTCTAATGTCGGCTCAGATAGCATTCAGTCCCTGTCTGTCGGCATACAGTAGCAATAGTTAGTTCTCTTAATAGCCAAAGCAAGTGAATCCGGCGGTCGGCAGCTTTTCTCTCTCAACTACAATCTAAATGCCAGATACAAGGACGTTAAGGTGCATTTATGCATCAACCTAATACTCCAGAATACACACCTGAGGAAGAAAATGATGGGGTGGCCACCACTTGATGAGCATGATGGGATTTTGATGGTACGGTGTGATGATTGGCCATAATAATAGCCATGTTCACCTCTAATCCTACATATTTCCACAATACATATACTCATCTCAGTCCCATCCCTACTTATCTCTCTCCTGTACATCCTACCAAAACTCACATCCTAACAACACAACAATAACCAAAGTAATTCGACAGTCCCTTAAAAAAACTTCATGAACTCGTAATGTGGTGCAGACCATCCCTACGCATCTAATTCCCATCAAAATACCCAACCTGCAACCTTACAAATATCATTACTATATCAAGCAAACCATTTCAAACCTGTACGATCTACCCTCAGACCTTTCTCTACACTTCAAAATATCATCAGCAAACAAATTCACACTGGGATGTGGGACGTTAGTTTTGCTCTTTCCTTTCATGCATTATTAACTCACACACTTAGATACTGAAATTACATACACTAATCTTGCAGCATTATTTCCTTTGAGAAAATCCTAGAAATTCATCCTTTTTACAGATAAAAATATCGAAAATGGTATTGCTGGAATCAGATTTTATTTTTATCAAACGAAAATTTATCTTCGGGATTTTGCCAAAATAGTAAACAACATTGTGACTGACGTTTCATCCTATTGCATCCGATTGGAGAACATTCATCCAATTCCAAGTTATGTACAGCTTGAATGGTAATAAAACGATCTCTGGTGTACACATAGCATTCTGTGGCAGTGTAACATATTTGTATTGTAGAATTGTTCTAAGGAACAACACAATAACATAAATGCGAATGCAATGTTAGCCACAAGATGAGAAGAGGATCGGGATAGATAGAAGAGAGTAGGGAAGATACAAGAAAGTTGCAGCTTTATGAAACGTGACTTGAAGTTGAGATGAGGAGAGGTAGTCTTAAATTTAATGAACATAGAGCAGGGTCTTTTGATGGCCAGTTTCTCTGAGTGATTCCTTGTCCTGCCTGGCATTCTTTCTCTCCCCGACTCTCTGGCCCAACACAGATCTCCATTATCTTTGTATTGCTTTTAGAAAATAATATCTGGGAGGAACAACTCTAGAAATCCATTTTGGGTTTTAAGATTCATAAAAGAGAGACATAAAAGTCAAGTATTCTGACCAGTACCGTCCTAATATTGTTGTAATAATTATCATCAGATTATTAGAAAAGAAAATATTTGGTTTAGACACAAAAACGGCATTTTAATTCCATTTTGGCAATTATATGAATATATGAATATTGGCTATAGGTGAATATCCCTAACAGTATGGGAATGAAAAGAATATATATGGACCACAGCTCTAGGAGTAAATAAATAACAAAAGATCGTGTGTTTTGTAGTACGGAGCCAGGGATGTTATGTTAAGCAGTGTCTTATGCATGGAACAACATAGATGAAAAGAATAATAGAGGATTTGATGGAGAGAATGGGTGGTTGTATAGAAGAGTGGAGGAAGCGAACACATGGAGCTAAACGTAAGTAGGCATGTAAATCTAAAGTAAATGTATAATGTGGTAATGTATGTAATGCTGTAACAATAGAACAAGTTTCGGCTAGTTGAGCTCTTCTTCCTTGGGTCGCGCATCCTGAAAGATATGCATTGCAATCTCTGCTCTGTGCATGTCTGTATGTAGATATAAGGATGTTGGAGACAATGAAGCAGAGAGTCAAGTGAAGTGAGGCAAGAGAAGACAGGAGGGCCGAATATGGATGAAGAAACTACTGCGTTTGTAAATATGCATGGAAATAGTATTTATAGGGTTATATACTGAGAAAAAGACAATTGGAAGATAGAGAGAGATAGATAATGCAATACGAGTGCTGTATTTGTGCCTCGACGAGAGAGCTGTGTGTGTGTGTGTTGGTAAGTAAGAAAAGTCTAAGGAGCATCAGAAGCAGCAGTAACCATCGAAGCAACAAAAGACAAATCGGAATCCAGCCGGGCAAAGTCAGCTCGTAGACAATCGAACGTATCATTTTCATCAAGCGAGAGGAATTGAATTGAAAATAATAGATAGAAGATGCGATGGGATGCAGATGCAGACTGTGTCTCTCCTCAGGTTCCTTTCATGAATACTTGGAGCTTGTCTTTGAATCCTCCGTCCTTCTCAGTTAACTTTTATGTCTTCTATGAACAATACCATGTAAGACGCTTCTCTATAAATCCAACTACCAAAATCACAATCACTCACATCAGATCAAACTAACTTAGGTAACTCTCTCTCTCTCTCTGGCTCTCGCCACGAGTACTGCTATGATATCATAGAGGATCCATGTGGATTGAACCATCTATTGTGTTTACTATGCCTAATGTTCATCCTCTTCCATATCGGAGCAGAGGCTGAAAGAAAGCAGTAGTGGTAATAATCTAAGGAGAATTCACCAGGGCCGAGTACAATACTCTTTTCTGACTTAGCCAAAGGATAAACTTTTTGCAGAATCTTTAGTGGATCAGAAAATCGGCGCATTTGAAAACGATTTGGGTCCTCATCAGAATCCTATTCAACATCTGAAGAGAGTGAATAGGAGAACATGTGCCTGGCAGCCTCCATCACAAGAAATCTATTCATGTAAAATATATCTGCCCATATCCGTACACAAAAATACATAGGACACGAAGAAGAAGGAGAAGAGAGCAATGCAATGGATGTACTTAACGCATTTCTATGATGTACTACACTTTTTCCAAACAACAAAGCTCTCTGCGTTCGTCTTACTGTGTTCCTGACTGCCTCTGCCTTTCAATTCCCTCCTTCAGGCAACTGATTTTTTCATGGAGAAAATTCTCTCGTCTGAATATTAATGAAGGACTAAGAAGAAATAAGACGATACCATACAATACACACAGCACATACCATCATCATCATCATCATGCCAAACAATCCTCTACAAACTCCTTTTATATATAATCTATATGCAGATATATTCATTCCCTTAGCAGTTCACCGTTTAAACGCTATGCTAAACTATGGCATCGCATTAGCCATACGTACAACAGCCATTCCCAATTCACTTCACTTTACATACACATTTAGATACAACACAACAGAATCCAATACTTTTTTTAACCCTTTGGCGATAGAAGTCAGATCCTATGGTGGGGAGAGTGAAGCCTTAGACAAACCAAACCAATCCAATGTCTTATCGACTCAGTGAGCATTCCATTTGAACCTTATAGCAACTATTAGCTTATCTATTCTACTCCAAACACCATTCTTCTCCTCTTCAAACACAGACTGACCTGCTCCGGAACATTCTCTATTATAAATTACGAATATTGAGCAGAGCCATTATGCTAACCATCTATAAAACTAACTAACAGATATTGTTAAGCTTTCCCAAACACTCTCTAATTAAGTCTCTATCTGTTCGAAGAGAAAGAAAAATATATTTATCGTTGAAAGAATCATTTTTCTCTATTGCCCGCTCTACACATATAAGATGTTACCTGTACCCTATTAAATATTCTTATTATAGGTTGAAACTCTGAGAGAGTGAAGAAGTCAGTACACTTTACTTTATTAGAATCTACACAATAGAAATCAAAAAGCCATTCACATATCTCATCTCGCTTTAAATTTACCTCAGCTCCTAATTAGCAAAAATTATGATGAGGTTGAGAAAAGAGGAGGAAAAAATATTTTAGAACCTAGTCAGCGTGATAGTATGAAAATTACTGACTAATGATAAGATGCCTTTAGCCTGCGTGTGTAAGTAACAGAGGAACTAATACATGCTGGCAAGGCATAAGTCAACGCAAACACACAACCTATAGATCACATCATCATAATCATAATCATCCTCATCATCATTATGCTCTTGTGTTATGCCACGCTCTGTGTTCAATGTTCAAGCATGCGAAGAGAATGACTATGATTTTTAACGATCGAACATACAGAAAATAAATGCGCTTTCGGTTACTTCCTAACAGAGGACAAACGAAGGATCCCTGTATATACTAAAGCCTTACACAGACACACATACTAATAACCTTAGCTAACTTAACTTTCCCAATCCATTCAATATTCAATCACAATTTACGACGAAGCCCAAAACTTGCAAATCCAATACAGGTGTACATATTATTAAACAACCGTTTTCTATATACTTCAGTATCCTTTTGCGTAATAGTATTATTATCCCAAGCACTAAATAGACATTTAGCCTGTGAATTTCTATGAAACATTACATACGTTATTGTATGTTAGCTAGGTAGTTTTAATAATAACTTAACACATTAATGGCATAGCTCGGTTTGGAAACTAACAATTTCTCTATGGAGCTATGACTACAGGTATGTAATTTCAGATGGCATCATAGATAGATACATTAACTGGCTGTGTAAGTGAAGAGGGTCGTTTTACTGGAGAAGTTGTACGTAGATTAGATGATGATAGGTGGATGGAAATGAAGAGGATGGCTATGGGACAGTGAGGCTACTAAAATTATACAGATATGAACATTATTATAGTCACAACCTCACAAAACAAGTAAGTAGTGGTAGGTATATGAATAATTGTACATTAAAATAAGTAGCAGGTACTGTTCATATTACGACCTGTTTTGTTCCAGATATAATAAAATATCATGAGTATTAAGTAGACAGAGAGAGAATCTAAATATATAGTAGGTAGTCAATAATAATATGCGACAAGCCCACATTTGACATGTAAACGGATGTCTTTGTCTTATTGTGAACGACAATCGAGTCGACTCGAGCCCAATATTTGTTAAGATGTCATCAACACCCTATTATCACGTCACTCATGTGCAACACGAAAGGATGACATACATGTACGATGAACATCAACTCCAGCCCAGTCCACTCCACAACATTTCACTTGACTAACATTGAACAGTGCCTCTAATAGTACAAAGACAGAATGCAGAGTAGGATCCTATTATCTATATTATTTATGCATTGTATTTGGATTAGCTTATGTAAGTAGGTAGGTAGCTAGTGAGTGATGTTGTTGCTGGATTCAAATTCTGTTCATTTGATTCCATGTCCATCCTTCCTAACATAAAATACAAATAACAGATACAGAAAATTCGGTAGTCCCTACATACTATGTGTGTGGTGTGTGTATATGGAAAGGCGAACTGATATGAACTGGAAGGCTTTAGCTACCGAATTAGAATTGCATCGCATTATTATTGAACTTGCATGAGATGTCCATCAGATGGGCATGTCAAGTATTTTGTTGTAGACAATTCCATAGAATTCTTTCATGCTTTACGAATTTCCTATGCAAGTATGTGCATGAGGAATGGAAAAATATTGTGTGTGTAGTAGTAAGATAGACTATGGTATTAGATATTCTACGGATGGGGTAGCATACTGTCATGCATAAGCCATGTGAAAAAATAGAATTGGGAGCGTGTACTGTATTCTTCATGAGAGTATATTGTAGTTGATTCAATTTATCTATACATAGAAAATAACAAGCAAACAAGACTAATAACTATCCCTGTCACTCTTCTCTGTGTAGTAGTTAGTAAAAAGAGAATAGATATCCTAGAAGATACTGTAGGTAGAAGTAGGGAGTCAGCATGTACTAGTTTAGTGCATTCATATATCATAGGGTCATCGGATTGCATGCAACAAAATGACAATGATATGAAAGCTCTGAACAGAAAACAACCCAACTCAACTAGTTAGCTAGAGCTAAAGAACGAATCATCAGACAAATCATCCTGCATGTTTTCTTCCCGTTTTACTTTAACTAACAAATAATAAACTCCGTTTAAATCAACGAGCTATTAGTAAAGTAAATGATGAGAGAGTGGAGTGAGTGAAAAGGTAAGAGAGAAGAGGCTGTCTAGGAAAATGACCTGCTAATATATGTTTCCCTTTTGTCTCTGCTCTTTGGCCCGTCCCAACGATTTCCTTTGACTGACGAATGAAATGAGTGACAAGACAACCAGTTGACTGACTGACAAGAGCACTAATTTACTTCTCTCCCGGAATAAATTTGTCAGAGCCCACCATTTGTCAAGATCTGGGGAAAAATCTCTCATAATTATATTCATTCATGCCATTGCATGGTAAAAACGCAAAACTATCTCACTGTCTAGTTGTTCTAGTCGTGCCGAATGGAAATTGTTAGCAGAAGATAGATTATTTATTAGATGCACACCACTGTACTACAGTCACTTGTATAAAAGTACAAAAGTTCATGATAGAATTAACTACCTTGACTGTTGTAGACAAGAATAATGTAACAGTAGTCCTATATGACAGATAATATAAAGGAGGAGAGACCACACAGCATAAAACATACGTAACAACAAATCGTTTTACTAATAGCAAAAGGAAGTTAGAGTTGAAGTGCTTAGACCACGCGATGCAATTTCCAGTTGAAACAATTGAAATCTCACAGGAGGTTCTCAGACTCAACCTCCAACAAAGTCAACTATGTGTCTACGAAGCTACTATACGAGCTGCTAAGTAAGTCTTGATGACTTCTACTATGTGATTACTATGTCCTGCCACTACCCAACTTGTTTTCTCCTCACTCTAATCTAATATAATAATATAATCATTTGCTCTTCACTTCTTGAGCCACTTGAGTCCAGCCAGACTCGAAGAAAGAGAAGAGAGACAAGACAACTACTCTAAACAACCTACAAATAATATTAGCCTGTAAGTAAGTTAAAGATACTCGAGAATAACTAATATACGCCATGCTATAAGCAAAGAGTTTTTGGAGTCTGTGATGTCTGTGTACTGTGATATTAGAAGCACCTCCTGTCATTTCCCTGTCAAATAATGAGCCACATTTCCTCTCTCCTTTTCCTAACCTTCTCTCTTTCCCAACTTCCCTCTTTCCATTTCATATGGAATAACCCAAACTAATAATAATAAAGTTACCCAACAGCTTTCCGTTGAAAACGCAAAGAAAGCAGAAAGATATCTGTAGTTTTACTTATAGTGAGGAATCAGGGTGCGACCATAAGAGCTCTCTAATTAACTATAAAGTATTGGAGAACCAAACCAGCATTCTTAGATATTAACTCCATCTCCAACAACGTGAGAATCTAAACAACTTTTGTTTACTACTATATCACCACTACATAAAACCAGACAGAACATGACAGTTTATTTGCCCACCCACCTCTCTCTCTCGGTTGTGTGTCGACCAACCTACCTCTTTAACTATTTACTTGTCAATAGAATTGCAAAACATCATTGTTAAATACATAGCTGTAGAGAGACACAAAAGAAAACACCATGGCCTTACACAACAAATTAACAATAATGTAAAGGTGAAGGAAAGCGTCAAATCATTAACGCAATTAAAACAATTTGTGGCTACCTTTATAAATCTTTCCTGTCCACAGACACAATGCGTGCTCAGAAATAATAGACAAGAAAAGGTTGACGAGATGTGAAAAGGGAAGGAGAAGAGCTCTGTCTGTGCTAAACGAACCTAAAAACGAGTGCACTGTAATAATAACTAGAGAATCATTCCCTTCCACATGATGCCATCACATCATTATCAACGTAATCGTAAATAAAATACCTTTGTACACACTACACATACATCATACATGATGCTAAGTCATGATATCTGATCTTGACAAATGCTGCCTAATCCACTCTTCACCAAGGCTTTGTTCTACTCCACACGTCATAATTATCATCGAATGAGGTAGCCAATGTTGTTAACCATCATCAAATGAATTTCCTTTCCATTACATTCACGCTCCATACAAATGCATAACGCTCCCAACCCATTTATACTTAATGAAAGCAAAAATACTATCAAAATTAGGAAATACTATTAGTACCATTGCATTAACATATCTAAATTCACATTTTACATTATACTATCATGTTTGAAAAACATTAATGCTTAAATACCATGTTAGCGCTTGCTCCCTGTAAAGTGTTAAAATCTCAAAATGTGTAAACAGCATCGCAGGGGGTAATTGTGGTGACGTTAGTTAACGAAATCAAAGTTCCTAATGGGAGCCAGAAAGGACAATAATTGTAAAGAGGAGAGAGAGAGAGCACCCAAATAAAAACAAGGATCATTTAATTCATGTGGAATGAAATGAAGAGGAGGAGGCGGACGGAGGACGTTGATTGTGTAGGTAATAATTTGAAAAGAAATTCTCATAGAGGCTTTAACATTCCTTTTGTGTGCTACTTATTCATGTGCTGTGATAAACAAAGAAATAAAGAGAGAGAGAGAGAGAGAGAACTGCATGCATACACATATCAAGTTACTCAAATTATTCTAGATCTGTAATTATAATTACAAAACAAAAAGAGCAGAGGAGGCTGCCAGATTCCGTGGCTAGGGAAGCCAAGTCGTGGCAAGGCAGTTGCACCTATTCTATACCTCTAAAGAGAGCTGAAAACTAAAGGAAAATAAAGGGATGCATACATAGCTGTGTAGATTCTTAGTGGTGCTTGCTAAATAAATGGTAAAAAAGAGGGTAGAGGAAACCGCAATAGGAGAATTTGAATTTGTCGAGTGTAATAGGGAAGTCAGATGTACACAATGCATAAATATAGTAGTTAAGGTAGAGAGAGTGAACGTAAAAGTAGGAGTGTATGAAGTTAGTGAAGGAAATATAACAGATCGTATTGTAACCGTAATAGAACTTTTGTCGAGGCAGTAATCTTGGAGAAAGAATGGGAATGTAAGGAACGGAAGAGCCGAAACCATGCAATTAGAATGCCAACTCTAATTAGAAAAGACTTGTAGACTTGGCGTGAAGTAATATTTATGACCGAATGAAAAGTTTTGTTGAGAACACGTACAATACTACTGAAGTCAACGGAGAGCCGAGGAGGCGAGCATAGGAAAGCAAACCAAAGCGACTCAACTGAAATAGTGGAGCACAAGACAAGAAAGTCGCAACCAACTAGCAACTGAGAAGTGTGCAGAAGAAGAGTCGTCGCGGAGTAAGTAGAGTGACTTCTATCGTGGTAGGTCTATGTCTGTGGTGGTGGTTTCATTTCTGGCGTTGCATTATGCCACGGTTCTCTTGTTAGTTAGTAATGCAGTAATGTAGTTAGTTACGTCGCTTGTTTCAGCGATTCCATCCTCCTGTTCCTCTTCTATCTACCACTCTCTCTCTCTCCTCCTGTCCTCTCTTCCACCAGATCATAATGCCATTTCCCTCTCTCTCTAACAATTTCATCTCAGAGAATATAATATCTGGAAGAACACTAGCTTGATTTCAAACAACTTATCCTAAACTATATCCTAGCACTATAGCATCTTGTTTAATTCCCAACACCTTTGTTTTCTAATATTTTCAAGGAATTTTCTAATATAACTCTTCTTTCTACATAGGTTCTGATGATATTTACTAAAACTACCTCGTTTTGAGTTGAATTCTCAACCTTAGAACTTTTCCTGTGATAAAGGACTTCCGAAAATTGCGGAAGGAGATAGAAAAAAAGTCTAGCGTAGGGCAAAGGGAAAAGCTTTTCTTCCATTTCCTGTCTCTTCATTCCTTTCCTACTTATTAGTTTGCAGAGACTTGGCAGCTAGTCCACTTTCCTTTTACCAATTTACTAAACAATAATTTTAACTGACTTTTTTACAGTTAGAATTTGATATGAGCATCATCAACTCTATGTGTCCGTTATCATTATAATTGTACTGTACATGGCATTCTACATTTGTTTACATAAAAAATGTGTTTAATTTCTTGGATAGTTATGTAGTTAGTCTGTACATGCATACCTTGTTGATTAGCTACAATACATTACGAGCTTAGATTGTTAGAGCGTGGAATTCCTCTAGAGCCAACTGGAGATTCTTGTACATGCAGTGAGCCTGGAAAATCTCAGAGCGTTTTCATTTTCCTTTAGAATTAGTTTAAACTTTCCTAACCCACTAAATGTTCCCTACATGTAAAGATGAGGAGAGGAGGGAAGAAAAAAAGTCACCTGAGCTGGAGTGGCTTAGCGAAGGCAGCTCAAGTGAATTCCAATCTTTAATGCAGCCACGAAAGGTTAACGAGATTTAGTGCCTGCTTGCCGCTCATGTTTTCTTACTTATCCTATTCCTCTCCACAAAAAAAAATCCACTCTATCTCTTCTAATATTACTTATGAGCGGAGGAAACCTTGGTTGCCTATCTTCTTATCCTTATCTTTCATTTTCCTATTGCATCACATTATGTATATAAGAATGTATAGATTGCAACTGCATTATCATATCTTTGACTTTACATTACCTTTCTTCCACTTACTGCATTAACTATACAATTGTTTTTAAGCCCCTGGCTATTTTTTCGAAAAATCTCATTAACGCTCTGAACTTAATTGCAATCAACTCAAGTTTGAAACGCCACACTTGTGTAGAGCGTTAGCCCATGTTACCCTCCATCCGTTCGCCCGTCTTCCCTTTACCATTTTACACTTTATAGATATATTCTACATAGATATATAGAAACTTTAATCATCTGCTTGCCGTTGTTTTACTCTTTATCAGGCTAAGCATTAGTTGTATAGATATATAGAGTGTCGGCATTGCAAGTCAACCAAAGGGAGTAGCTTCAAAAGAACTGAACACAACTCAAGTAGGTACCTCTCTACCTCATTTCATCTTATCGGCAACTTCCCTACAACCAAAACGACATGCACAATGATGTACATGCCTAGAGAAGCTAACCACACCAACTAATATTATCTCTACAGAAAATATAGAAAACAAGTGCAACTTATAAGAAGGCAATCATAATGATGAGTCCTTATCCCTCTCTCGCCTTTCTCTCTAAATAAATACTTATTGTCTTCACTGTAAAACAAAAGACACAAGAAATGTTATACCATTATTGACAGCGTTCCTATATAGCTATATAATGTCTTATGGCCAGTAAACTCATTATGATAACTCAAGCCATCTTATAAGTTACCGTTGCCTCAACTTCCACAAACTACAAATTTCCCTCAGTTTTGACTTTGGTGTCTAAAAGTGCATACATGCACAAGGCAGAGCTTAAAACCAAAACTCAAGTCACCGCAACGATGAGATAAATAAAAAGTTTAATACTATAGACAGTGTATTGTCTATTTCCTTCTGTCTGACTAAAGTTACAATACAAAGGTGGGCACATATGCATCCTAGCCAATGTTCTGTACATAATACATGTCTAAGTAGAGAGAGATATATATTTGTGTGTGTATTAGTCACATATTAGCAGTACGCTATGCACTACACTCCAGAAGGCATGCACTCAACAGAAAACAATTCATTCTGCTACTTTTACAGGTTGGCTTGGCTGTAGTTTGCTTTGGGATTAGATAGGCAGCTAGAGAGAAAAAAAACTACTAAAAAATATGCCCATACTTATCCACTGCATGTTATGTTCTCCTCGAAAAGATTGCATGATGCTAAAACTTAAAGGCGCAGTCAACTATTACTTGCTACCAGCTACATGCCGTAATTAAACTCATCAGGCAAAAGCAAAAGACATCGTCGCATCACGAATGTAGCTAGCTAGACGCTCTCTGCTATATAACACACAATATGTAAGGCATAGGATAATAACGCTCGATTCCATCCTTGTTAAATAAGTAGCAGTTGATAATGCATAGAACTGTGAGTGTATTGTAAATACTACTAAGTAATAGTAGAAGTGCCAGGTGAGTATTTAATACTAAACTACACCCAATATTCAATGCTATTTCATTAGGCCTCCCGGAGTCTTCATTTCTTCTTTCTGACCATATACACATATGGCTAGATAGATAGAACGTGTGCAGTGTATGTATGAGTAAGAATTATCCTGTGCTTTGTATGAATCCATGTATGTATGCATTTCAGGAATTGCTACAGGCTCGCTACACTGAAAACCTGTGTTAATTTATTGATTCTTTGAAATCATTTCCCTTTCGCATGTACACATGTGAATAGGCATTAATAATATTATTAGTACGTTATCTAGGACTCATATCTCGTCGACATATTTAATAATACATATATAAATGAACACCTACCTTAATAATAACTCTAGTTTCTAAAGACTCCTCTTCAATACTGGAATATAATGGAGGTCTGTGCTTTAGCGTAGAGAGACAAAGGCAAAGTCGGGCTTTTAATTTAGGTAGCTACTATTTTTAGTTGTGCAATATACAAATGTTCAGCTCTTTAATTGGAATCCAGTCAATCATAGCTCCTACATGTACATAGTTACTTTAATTCATGGCCATTGCTTACTTTTCCCTACGAAGCAAAGCATTAGAGTGTAGATGGTCGTCGTGTACAGGGAAAAGGGCAATAAATGCCTCCTGATATCCATATAAATAATACACCTATTTATTAGCAACAATAGCTAACAAATTCTTAATGCTTTATCGTATTTGTAAAAGAACTGTGAGCAATTTAGGAGTAAATGCATACATCTGACGCAACAGAAAACTCTCTTCCTTTTCTCTCAAATATTCCAAGGGAACATGGAGAGAGAATAAGGCAAAGCCAGAGAAACTTAACTTTAAGTACCGTCGCAAAATTTCTCTCCGTTCGAATTCAAGCCGAACGAATCCAATTATAAGAAAATCGCCTTTTTTCTCTTCTTTCTCTCCCTTTCTTCCATCCAATCAACCAAGTTGCAAACCCTACTAAATGCTCTATACTTACGACTACACTACATACATCCTGAACTACATAATGCATTTTCATATAAAATACGACTAGCAGATATGTATCTGAAACAGAGGCTCTCTCTCACACACAGCCAAGTGCATACACATCGTATCGTCGTCAATCCACGACAATCTATTTTAGTGCTTCTATTATTACCAGACTGTAGCTACCTAGCTCTGCGTCTCCCACTTTTGTTCCTCCGTCGCCTAAGACAAGACTGTTTTTCATCTTCTCGATCGAAGCTCTAAATCGCATTTCTCCATTTTCCTTGACTTACCAAACACTATCATCCATCTATCTTCCCTCGACTTCCTCTACCTCATGTGTTTCTCCTACTAAAACCATCCTTTACCTTTTCACAATTACATGCAAACCCCCTCATCCGCTAATGCATCGAATTTTCTTAAAATGTTTTCCTATTTTGTCTGAAAAATCCTAAAAATAATTAAGTAATCTCATTAAAAAATAACGCTAAACTGTATACCTGCTGTTGATGTTATTTAATATGAAAAGGTTTATGCACATTTGAATGTTCTTGTGCCAAACGTCTGATGCAATTGATTTGTAGAAAGTATAGGAGTACAAGATTTACAAAAATAGTTTCACTTGCAGGAAGGAAAAAAGGGAAGTGGTGAGTCTAATGTATTACAATTTTACAATGCACTCAAGTGCATTAGTAACAGGAAGGAAAGTGTTTTATATTCTGTATCTTTTGTCTTTGGTTGTCCCTTTTCCTCTTTTAGTTAACTTTGTTCGGTATTTGGACTGGTTGGGTTTGGCTACATGGCTTGGCTGGTGTGTGCGTGTAATGTAAAGTGTGTTGCTTTTGTTCAACTAGTTTTAATCCTCTTGTTGCCCCACGACAAAGCGGAATAAAACTACCACCCAGATTCCCCATCAACGAACATCATCATGGAGATTTTATTCTTTTTTCACTGCAACTTAAGTGGGATTGAGTGAAATAAAAAATTTTATGGTGAGCCAAACTGTCACTTGAGTGGGAAAGAACCGGCGGCAACGGGTGGAGTACCCACAACCACAGAACACCAATACTCAACTCAACAAACTGAATGTTACGTAACGGAGAGGAGAAGGAACGACGGACGGACGTATTACGTAACATTACCTAAACTCTCTTCCCATCCCTACTCCACTTACTCCACTTTTCCCATTGAGCCAAGCCAGAGAAGAGCATAGGCCAATGTGCCTTCATCTCATATATGAAGCGATACGCTGATTTCTTTCTTCCTCTGTCTCTCTCTATGCATATAATGTGTAAAAGTATAGGGGCTAAGGTGCCTTTTACTATCTCACTGTGTTTCACAGTGTTAGTAGTCATTTTATCGTATTAAAAGAGAGGAGTTGGTCATAAAGTGACAAAAGCGAGTCACTTCAATGCCACATTTGCATAACGAGGTTAGCAACTCGGTAATCTACCATTAGGGAAATCTTATTTCTCCTCCACTACTTACACTTACACTTACACCACCATTCCCTCCAATCTGCATACAATGCAGTTAGCTATTGTATTACATTACATTACTTCAATCCACAATGCATTCGTCTATTTATCTACACGATAGAATTATACCGTAGCACTGAGCTTTTATCCTTCTCCTTCCATGTGTCTTTGTCACATCGCCCTTACTTCCCTATACACACTTCCAACCCAAAATTATATCTTTACTATATCTATTTATCCACACTAGTTCATCCGTCCCTGTCTTACTTGTTAGCGGGAATTTAAGAGAAAAGGCATTCTATAAAATACACAAAACATTTCTTATACCGAATTACATTTTAACACATTTTTTAAAGTAAAATTCAACGATATAATGGGGCAACTCAGTTATTGGTTAATTTTCTTAATTCTCACTATAGTTACTTTTATTAATTCTCTTGTAGTAGATGTAAC